>SSNR01002158.1:0-10364 GCA_006937965.1 Callopanchax toddi
ACATGCCTGACAGAAGATGCACTCAAACCCTCAAACCTTGTTCAAATTCTTTCTCTTGGATTTTTGCTGACGCTCATCTAGCCTCAGACATCTCCTCTCATCCGACAGCTTTTCTTTGATTTTGTAAAACTTTTAGTAGCCTGTGAAACGTTGGATTTTTACCTACTTCCAGTTGTAGTATTTTTGTGGCTAATCAGCATGCTCTTATGTAAATATCTTCTAAATGAGGTGCTGTCATTTTGAAAATGCCTGCAATAAAGTTTAAAACTCATCCACACATCAGCAGTTCTTCCTAACTAACACCCCCATACCTATCGTGACTACGTGAGGAGTTAGTCAGTTGCTTTCTGGTTCTCAATAATTCAGGGCAGATTTTTTATTTTTTTTAAAGTGCATGACTTGATGATAAATTAAACACTGTGTGTATCGTCACAGCTGCGCATGAACAATCCTCCAACATCTGTGCCACAAAGAAAACCCAACAGCCACCACATCATTACACCGGGACGTCGAAGGTTCCCCCTCACTGCTTTAATCCACTTCATTCTTATTCTGCTTCTCCCCAGAGGCAGACTTATGCAACTAAAGTGCTCCGTGCTTCACATGGATAGATGAATAATCAAACAGGCAGCTATGGCTGCCTCGTTCTGACCGAGTCAGTGGGAGGAGCTCGGCGAGGAGTTTACCTTTGAAGAGGTGTGTTCATGTGTTGGTGGAGGCGTGTGTCTTTTTGCATTTTGTAACGTGTGTGTGAGTGGCATGAAACGTGAGCTTGGTGCCACTGCCACCTCCAGGTATTTAAAGAGAGTGCTGCAAGGCAAACTCCCACGGTGATGCACCGTCAGCCTGCTGCTGCATCACTGTTCTCTTCACTAAACCAATGCACATCCAATGTGAACGGAGCACACAGCCAGGTTTTTAAATAACACACCTTTACATGTTCTCCCACGCCAAATTAGAGAACTCTCCATGGTGCTGAAGGAACAGTAACGGTGCAGAAAGCCACATACCAGGTCCTGTGAAGGCTTATATAAGAAATGTGATGATGGCCTGGTGCAATGGTTGTTTTTTTTACCCCAACCTGGCTGTATGTGATTGTGAATGTGTGAGGAGTGTGTGCAGAGTTAGAGCACGCTCTGTTCTCACGTAGCCCGGGGCGAATGGAGGAAGTGCAGCTGTGGAGGTTAGCTGGAGGGGTGCGAGAGTTCAAACGCAGCCTCAATCTGAGCTTTGATGTCAAATCAACCCAGAGGTGGTGTGAGAATGAGAAAAGCACAACTGAACAGCACTGATAAGATGGTCAAAATGGAAAAAACGACTACAGAATGGTGGAAAGAGGGAGCGTCTGATCTGTTTGCATACCTTCTCTAATACGCTTCTCAAACAGCTTGATCACATTTTGCCTCTTTAGCAAACATCTGTCGACTTTTCTCTTTTCTAAGACTGGTCACGGAGAGGATAGGCTCCCTCTTACACACCTCCTTCATCACCGTGGCAACATTGATTTTAAGTCTAATTACAAGGAAGCCATTGGATCTAGAGAGGCTCTGCTTTTCCTTAAAATCTAGATCATTATGACAGCAGTGACAGTCTAAATGTTGGGATTTATTCTAGTAATATGTAGCCCAAATGCTCTCCTCCGATCACTCTCCGCCCTCCTGAATGCTGACCTGCATGTCGGTGAGGCTTTATTTAATAAACCATCATCTGAGGAAGGAAAACCACTGCAAAGTCCTGATTGAACATTTTCCAAACCCATAAACCCAGTCAGGGGGAAAACACCAAGACAATTAAATTAAAGGCAGCCCAGAAGAGTCGCTGTTAGCAGGTGTTGAGACCATAATTCAATAGAGGACCCCTCTGTTGGTAGGTCTGTTTTATTTTGGACTTTACAGAAACAGAGACAACCATACCTGCTTTCCAGATGTCAAACTGACTTTCTGTTTGTCTTGTTTCTATAAGAAGATCTTTTATTAAAGATTAACAAAAATGTATTTCACAGCTGTCATGTCATATCATTTGACTTTAACCTAAGAAAAATGGGAATGATAGAAAGAGAGGGGAAGAGGAGGGAGGAATAATTAGACAAGCGGGGATCAGAGATTACCCAGAGCGTGTGGTTTGGGTAGGACAGATAAGGCTTGAAACTTGAGAGCCACTGAGCTCACTGTCATTTATATGCTCAGCACACTGCAGCTTGTGCAAGGGACTCTCTTCAGTCCCGTTTACATTTTGCACACACGGTTATTATTCTGCTCCAATTCGACCCCTCACAGCCTGCGAGGGTGCCTGACTACCTGCTCGGTGGTCCCAGAGCTCTGCAGCAACACCTGGGTTTGCTTTAACCAAGGATCCCATCGCCTTGATCGGATGCAGGCTGCAGCATCCGAAAGAGAACTGCAAACCTCAAACAGCTGAGGCATGCATCTCAGTAATGTTGTCATTTAGCATGCACATACCTGATCACAGCACACACACTGTACACACATGCACATCTGCATTGATGCATGTGTGGGACTATGCAGATTCAGTGCAGATAGAACTTTTAACCCTCTTGTTTCCGAGCTCTGGAGGGCTGGCAGAAGGGAAAAACGACACACCTGAGCTGATCTTACTAGATCTAGGTTCATTTGGTTGTTTAATGACCCATTTTAGGGTGGCAAGAATTATGTATGATGATATATGATGATGCATCAGTCAGCAGATTTAGATCCGATCTTTTTTGTGCATCAAAGAACGCATAAAATACAAGCAGCTCTGCAGAAAACCGATAAACGCTCGTTTTCATGCTCACTTTGACTCTTACCTGTATCAAAGTGGGAGCTGAAGGCGAAGCTGGGGTTGAAAAATGCAGAAGACATGACAATCACATGAAGGGCAAAGACCATCCTCCTCCTCCTCCTCCTTCTCTGCGCTGCAGAAGATAACAAGCCTACAAACGGAGGGGGGAGAAAAAGAGGGGGATGAAGAATAAATCCCGACTCAGGTGCTGTTCGGATTCAGTTGATATGTGGGGGAAAATCTAATGCGCATTTTCTACAGAAAGCCCCCGCGAAAAGCCTGCTTCACCTTCAGCTCGAGCAGCTCAGCAGACAGATGTTGACAGGGGTTGCCATTTCCTCTCCAACACCTGCTTCTTTACTTGTTTGGCATTAAAATCCTGCAGCTGCGCCAGCTCAGTCACCAGGTGGAATAATCCGAGATTCGGTTTTATGGACTCTAATTTTGCCTGCTCCAAACATTTGGTCACATCCTTTTTCTGCGCTGCTTTCAGAATAAATCTCCGTGCTCGTGCTGGACCGAGCTGCGCGCTGCGTGTCGCTCGACGGCAGGACGGGTTCGGTTCCGAGGCTCCGCGGTCAACGCTGAGTGTTTGGGACTCAGGTTCGGTCCTGACAGGCTGAGAGCGACAACTTGCATTAATGCGTGGAGACTTAGGAGAAAGTGCGTTTCCGTTTAAGCCTTTCAAAATAAAAGTTGAACATGCGTGTCCTTTTCATTTAAATAAAAATGGACCCTTTTTTTGTTTTAAATCTGTTAAAAACGGGGACAACATTTAATGAACTCATGGACATTTTGTTGTGATTCAAATGATATATTCAGGGTTTTATTAATACATTTTAATTCATGATTTGACTAAACTTTCTGAAACAGACTGCAGATGTTTGAGCATCTAGATACTTTTAAATAGATTCTGTAATAGTGTTAAAAATTGGCCATTTAAAAAAATGCATGGTTAAAACAGCATCCCTGATTTTAGGATTTTGTTTTATTTCTAAGGATTTTTACAAGATCCTCAAAAAAGTGGTTTATTGTTTAAATTCCTGCAAGTCTGGTAAAAAATATTTTAAAAAGTTTTTTAAATTATATGTTTATCGAATTATCGCAATAAAAAACTTCTCACACCCAATATAAATCATAATAAAAGTCACTATTTAAAGCTGCTTCGCTATATTCTGACATCTTGTCAAGTAAATAACTGAAGATGTTTCACATCTCATGGTTTTATTTAAGTATACTAGCCCACTATATAGAAAAACGGTCAAAATTTTCCTTTTGCTAAAATGTCAAAGGGTTTTTTCACTGATCTGTCGGATCTACCTACAGGTCACTGCATATCTTTATTGATCCCTAAAATTTCTTCTTCCAGAATCCAGGCTTGTATCCCCATTAGTTGCTCTCTCGCACCACCACGTGGCCATAAGTAAGCATCGTGAGAGAGAAACTTTTTATGACTTATGCAAAAAAAAAAAAAAAAAAAAAAATCTGTATTTCAGGTCAAAATCAGTGGTCCAAACTCAGCACTTATCTAATACTCCTCATAGTTATTTATCATCATCAGATAAAAACTTATTTTAAAAACAGTCACTCTTTAAACTCTTGCACATCTCGTAATTTGTTTTCATTTAAAAATAATTAATGCTTCATGTTTTCACAATGAAACACAATTTTGACTGTAGAAAAAAAGGATGAAATGAAAAGCAAGGAACAGTGTTATTCATCTACAGCCACTAGAGAGCAGCACTGGATCATTATTAGATGAAAAAGGCACACATGGATGCACAAAACACAGAGCAGCAACCAAACTTTCAGCTTCACTCTGATCTGCAGGATGCACCTGCAAGTATCTTAACTGCTTCATGTAAATGAAGTGTCTCTATCTAAAGTTATTGAGTTAATAACATAAAAGACATGTTTATTTTAATTGGAACAAGACATCCATGAAAGTAAAGTAACCAATTAAAACGAAACTAGATAATAAAAGAGAATAAAAAGTCTAGGTGGTCATTTTGTGAAATACTAAGCAAAAACTCTCAAGATGTCGTATAGATTTACTTTCAGAGCCTGATGAAAGAAATTCCCTCCAAAGAAACCTGTAAGTTTGTTCCATAACCTTAGATCACATATTAACCACTCTCCTTTAAGACAATAAATGTGGCATTATAACAGTATTTTACATGTTTTAGTTTATTATAACAGCACACTTATTTCACATAACACTTTCCAATGGATAAGCAATATAAAAGTGGAGTGTACGTGTTCACATCCAAGGCTGTTTGTGATCTTTATAGTCTCTGGTCAAGGTATTTGGTGAGCACTCTCCTAACTCTCTTTCCTTCCTCTTCATCACATTCAGCCACACTGTTTTGTGTTGGAGGCTGAGAGTCTTTCTCAACTTGTACTGCTCTTAAAACAGAATGTTCATCCACAGCTTCATCTCTGGTCTCACAGTAATTATGCAGAACAAAACACGAGTAAATGACTTGAGGTAGGTCATTCAGGTTGATGTCCATGGGTCTTTTTAATGCACCAAATCTTGCCTTGAGGCGACCGAAGGCACACTCCATCACCATGCGCGCCTTACACAAACAACCCCCGAAGTGCTGCTCCTGAGGAGCAGAGCCACCGTCTGGGTATTCCTTCATGAGGAAAGGCAGCAAAGGGTAGGCTGGATCACCGAGAAGATAAACCGCTACAGCATCCTCCTCATCTACAATCTGCTTTTTCAGAGCAGGAATTCTGTCTGTCTTAAAACACAAGTTCACCCTAGAGTTATCAAAGACCCGAGCATCCTGCACACTCCCAGGCCACTTTACCACCACATCCATAAACCTGGACCTGTAGTCACAGACAGCCTGCACGTTCAGAGAGTGTTTGTTTCTCCTGTTGATGTAGTCCGAGGAGTTTGTACTTGGCTGCTTGATTTCAATGTGAGTACCATCGAGGGCTCCTAGACACTGAGGCAGACCGTGTTCACGATGGAAACCCGAGACCAGCTCCTCGACCTCCGGCTCCGTTAAAGGCAGGCTGATGTATTTTGGACCCAAGTGGTTCGCGATGGCTTTACACGTCTGCCTCACGATGACGGACACGGCCTGCCGCGACACGCCGAAAGTGCTAGCCGTCCTCTGCAGACTCCCTTTGTTGCTCAAGTAAAACAAAGTCAACGCGACTTTCTTCAGCGGGTCAATTGGTGCCCTCATGTTGGTGGTTTGTCCTTCGATAAACGGGCGAAGCTCCTCACACAGGGCGACGAGTGAGGCTCGGGACATGCGGAAGTTTTTCCTCCATTCACTGTCCGCGACGCCGCCATTAGCAAAGCTATCCCACCAACCACTGCTTCTCCCCGGCCTCACCCAAAGACTTCTCCGGGCTCCCCGCCTGGTTCTCCTCCGCGGTGAGTCCAGTAAGTACCGCAGGCTGTTGTTCACCAGCCTTCGTTGCTCATTCAGGTTGTAAAGGACACGAAGGTTCTGCTGTAGTTGAGCAACTAGGTTCTGTAGCATCTGCAGCACAAACGCAAGCTTCTTCTCCGCCATTTTTGTTGTTATTGTTGTTACGTCATACACCACAGGAGTCTCTTTTTGTAAAAACTTTATTTGTAATAATGCTAACGTTACAAAAACAGTATCGCTGAAGAAAAACAAAACAGAGCACAAATACTCGGTTTGTAAAGGGGTTTTTTTTTGTTCTAAGTCTTTAAAAAGCAGTTGAAGACCCAGTTATTTAGAACAGCTTTTAACTAAATCTTTTATGTTCTCTTATTAGTGTTTAACCATTTCGATTTGTAATGATAATTTGAATTTGTTGTATATTTGTTTTAAAGTCTTTGATTTTGTCTAAGAAATTTGAATCTGTCCTTTATCATTTTTATTTCTTTTAATAGTTTTTCTTGATGCTTTTGGTTCTTTGAAGCACTTTGTGATTTATGTCTGTGAAAGGTGCTATAGAAATAAACTTTACTTGCTTACTTACTTCACAAATTAAAGGAATTTTGCATTTTATTTAAAACTGTAAATATCTGCACGTGGAAGAAATATAATCATAACATAGTAGAGACAGAATCCTGGAAAAAGAAGTGCTGGGGGTCAGAGGTTAAGTTATGACATCAATATTTTTAAAAGGTTGTGGTTTTCAAATATTTGTATTCACTTTTGAACCCTTCATCCTTATGTTCAAATAAATAAATAAATTGCACACCAAAAAGTGGATTTACAGCATTAAATATTCTCTGAAATCTAAAAGTCACCAATTCCTCTTGTGCCACTAATCTTTACTAAGTAAGTATTAAATTGTGTTTCAGGTTGCACACTTGAGCAATTCATTTGCATGAACACGTAAAAATGGAGGGAGGTCTGCAGCTGCATCCTGTGAGGACAGAGAGGGAGGGGGAGACTGGAGACACTTCACTGACAGAGGATGAAAAGTCAGTTTCATTTAAAAGAAGATTAACATTGGAATTTAAAAAACACATTTTAAATTGATTTGTCCTGATTCTGTAATAAAATGATGTCCAGTCACAATGTGTTTTTTGTTAGCAAACATTTTTAAGGATGAGAAAACTAAAGTGTGTTGTGTTTCTAGTTTTCAATCTATGTTGAGAGTGGTAGAAAGTCATGGACAGTTTTAAATGTAATATTTCCCTTTCTCATAAAAAAGATTTAGATCGTAAGCTAATACCGTACTTCACAGAGTGTTAGTTTTGATGCCTTAGATACAGGAAAAAAATATATTGTACAAGATATTTCTCTCCAAAATCCCCAAATAAAATTTTGATCAAAAATGTTTAAAAATCTAAAAGAGACATAATATTTTTTAGAGATCGTCTGAAATATTTTTGTTTAAATGTGATTCATGATGATGACTAATTTTACTTAAGAATGTGAAAACGTTTACCAACAAAAAATTTTAAAAGGAAAAGAAAGACTAAAATAACAGTTTCAATCAAGCTGCTTTATTTTATTTAATGAAATTGTAGCCAATACAAAATACACATCTAAATGTTCTACAAGCTTTTGTAGCATGCAAAACCTAAATAGCTGAAATAATAAAAAGATTCTGATGCTGCTTCAGGTCCTGTGTTATTCCTCAGCAGGACATCCTGACTTGCTGATGGTTTTCTCTGCAGGCTGGGAGCCCAGAGACACTTTACAGGTGTAAACCTTATTCAGGTTCCAGTCTGAGGTCTGGATGGACAGAGAGCTGCTGATGAGGAAAGTCTGGTCTGGTCTCTGAACAGCGGTGCTGCTAGAGATCCCACTGCTCACTGGACTCCCAGCAAGCAACCAGGTCACATCTGCAAAAGGTCCAGACTGACTGGACACACAGACCAGAGAGGCTTTGTTGGACTGGAGCTCAGTACTGGACGGAGGGAAGACTGTCAGGACAGGAGGAGGGAGGCTGGAGCCTGAGAGGACATGGAGGACATGGAGGACAAGATCAGAGGACGAATCAGACTGGAGACACTCACTGACTGACTTTATCATCATGAAGACCAATGAGAGAAGATTTCAGATAAATGACATCAATACAGGTCAGGACTCAGGAGAATTTATTAGTCAGACGTTAGAAAGAAAAACTATTTTGATCAACAACTGAAGTAAAACATCTGACAAAACCTTCTGAAAGAAATGAGACAAAAATCAACATTAAATATATAAATGGGCAATATTCAGTTAAATAAACAATAAAGATGGATTTTAAGGGTAAATTTTTAAAAGACTAAAATATTTGACAGATTATTTCAACATGTTTTAATAATTGTGTATTAATTTATTAGTGACATGTTCTTTATGTATGTCACATCTTTAAATATAAAATGTCAAAAACATGTCAAAGATTGTCTCAACACTTTTAACTCTTAATGCTGATGATCACCAATCGAAGATCAAATCTTTGTGTTGATGTTGATTTTACATTGAAAATGACTGAAAAATATGTAAAAGAAAAGATTTAAAAACTAATAAAACCATAAAAGCAGTTTGATCTCAGTGTGAAGTTGTATTTAAAGCTCTTACCTGTTACAGTCAGCTTGGTTCCTTGTCCGAATACCACAGTGATTCAGTTTGTACACATGGCTGTACAAAAACCTCCTGATTGTCTCTGATGAGGGAGTGGAACTGAAACCTCCTGCTGAGACCAACTTTCACTGTCAGCATCTCTTTCATTCATCAGTCTGATCACATTTCAACACATTCAGTCACTAAAATGAAAAAGAACCATTAATGTTCAAGACTGGGTTAAAACCAGGACTCAGTATAAAAGACTGAAAACATTTTCTGACTCAATATAATTGGATTAGTGTAGAAACACTATTTAATCACTTTATTCATCACAAGACATTGATCTGTCACTTATTGATTGTTCTTCATCCTCCTCTTCAATTTTCTCCTCCTAAATTTATCTCTCTGATTTTGTTATGGCTGCATGAATCTGCCTCTAAAACAAATAAACAAAGTCAAACAAAACATAAAACCAACAAACAAAAAACACTTGGTTAGGAGTGTCCCCATGTCTTCTGGTAATATTGAATTGTCCGGTTTATTTCAGATTTTCAAATAATGTCCATTTCTGCCTGTTTTTGTCAAAGTTTTCTTCTTTTAGTCTGAGAACATAAACCTAAGTCATTCATTCCATCATAATAATCTCTCTAATATTATTCAACCACTGTTTTCTTGTAAGGGCAGATAGTTAAAACCAGATCTTTGTTATGGATTTTTTTACAAGCAATTATTAACATATTGGTCAAGTATCTGTCTTCATGTAACACATATTTTTAATAGCTCCAAAATACATTGTTTTGACATCTTTTGGTCTGTGATTTGGTCGGCTCTGAATTATTAGTTTGAATCAGTTTCACTTTAAAGGACCAGAAAGCAGAAGTAGTTTGTCAGGAGGTTTTTGTCACAGTCTGAATCACTGTGATACGACTTCATTAGCAGAATTATCCCATGTGCCGCAGTAATAAACAGCAGAGTCTGCTGCTTCTGTCTGCTTAATAATAAACTGGTATTCAACAGATGATGTGGCTTTAGAGGTAAATCTGTCTGAGGAGAATCCTGATCCATATTCGTCGGGGGAACTGTGAGTGTGATAATATCTCAGAACAAACTGAGGAATTCCACCTGGAACCTGTTTGTACCAGGAGACATGATAGCTATCATCTCTCTGGATGTTACAGTGGAGAATCAGCTGTTGTCCTGTAGAAACTGTGTGAACAGCAGGCGTCTGGGTCAACACTTTGGCTGCATCAACATCTGTAAACACACAAAGAAACACGCATGAAGGAAAAGTTCCTGTTGAAATGACACAAGATCAAATGAGCCAGAGGACAATCTGACATGTGAGAGCAGTGATGACAGATGTAGTGTTATACACTATGTAGTTAAACCTTGTAGTGTGTATAAAAGCTATGTTTTATTACTCACCTTTCGCTTTAATGTATCACAGTTACCGAAGATTTAGACGAGAGTCTGTGTGCTCTGGAGACCTGGATTTGAACAACTGTTTGTGATAAAAGCAGGATGATCTAGATTCTATTTAGTTGCAGGGAGCATTTATGTACCTGTTATTTGACGAATGGA
>SSNR01002159.1:0-10362 GCA_006937965.1 Callopanchax toddi
CGTGGAGGTGGGCAGACGGAAGTCACCTCGGGGTTGACTGTCTTTTCTGCACTCGCTGTGGCAGGAGTCTGAGGAGGAGGCTGCTCTGGTCTCCCAGCCGGGAGGCCAGCCGCCTCTTCATCACCGTAGAAAAACATGGCGATTTCACGGCGTAGACGGTTGAAATCACTTTTGATTTCTGGTGTCTGACGATCGATGAGGTTCATCCACATCAAGTTTGATGAGTGGTAAAGAAGAAAGATTTTGTCTTCTAAACATGTGTCAGGATAGTCTTCCAAGAGCCTATCAAATTTCCTGAAAAAAGCAGATAGCTTTTCAGGGTACATTGTTTGGGGTACAAATTTTCCCAAATCCTGTGAGAAGTTATAAACTTCTACAGCAGTGAGGCGTCTACCCTCTTTTAGTTGTTTTTGTTCAGACATGTTTATTCTGATGAAGAAAATACACTGAAGGAGAAAAAGAGAGTTAAGCTCAACAAATGTAATGAAGTGATGTGTCACTGAGACAAAGAGTTAAACGAGGCGATGGAAGATGGATAAAAGCGGCGTTGTTTAGCGGAATCAGCGGATATTTACCTATTTAGCAGTTAGCTCGGGGGACGTACTCAGCTGATGCTACCTAAAACTCGTCGTGAAAACGCATGAGGTTTTTGACGAAGGACAACAGGTCTCTACCTGGTTTGTCTCTGGACGTCGGATTTAGGCCACGCGTTCTTGGACGTCGTGTTAACCGTCTGATAAACAGCTTAGAACTTAGCCGGAACCTTATTGTCTCCACGTTGGAAAACTTTTGTCACCAAGCATACACAAGTTACACAACAGACATTTAACTGTGAAAACAGACATGAGGTGAAACAGCTTAACAAGTATCAGACTTGACTTCAGTGATGAGGTGGCAACGCTTATCTTATCAGCAAGGACTGTGTGTGCTTCTTGGCAGGGAAAATGGAGTTCAGTCATTAAACAGCTTATAGTTATTAATATTTTTAGGTATTAATTTTGTACTTAAAAACTGGTTGGCAATGCCATTACAGTTTAAAACCTGGCTGGCAACGCCATAATGTAGCGTTTAGAAATAACTTAGTTATTTTAACTACACCCTCTTCAGATAAGCAAAGCTTATTTCTGGGTTTTAATGGAAAGTGATAAACTGTCATTTAACCCTGATAATAGCTAATATTTATTGAAGGTATCTAGGTTCTCCACAGGCACACCGGTGACTCCACAGGCTTAAGGTAACATTTTAGAGGAGACACTGGAGTTTTAAGGTAGTCCTTTTGTGTCTCATCTTTTTAACAATTGACTGGTTTGGTGATAAGACTTTTGAGTTGGGATGTATTCCCTCAGACCTGATCGACCTGACAATGTTTGAGGGATGAAACCATCCTCTGTTCTGGAGAACAGAAATATTTAGGAGCAGCTACCCAGCAGGTAGAGCATTCGTCTTGCATCTGGAGGGTTGTTGGTTTGAACCCCTCTCCAGCTGGGTCACGTTGTGGTTTTCCAAAACAGTTTACTGGAAATGACTGTCTGGTTGCTGCATTTCTATAGCTACAATGTAGCTCACTGCCATGAGCATGTCACTGACTGTAATGTAAAGCTCTCTGTAGTCCATGGCTGTAATGTAAAGCTCTCTGTAGTCCATGGCTGTAATGTAAAGCTCTCTGTAGTCCATGGCTGTAATGTAAAGTTCTCTGTAGTCCATGGCTGTAATGTAAAGCTCTCTGTAGTCAATGACTGTAATGTAAAGCTCTTTGTAGTCAATGACTGTAATGTAAAGCTCTCTGTAGTCCATGGCTGTAATGTAAAGCTCTCTGTAGTCCATGGCTGTAATGTAAAGCTCTCTGTAGTCCATGGCTGTAATGTAAAGCTCTTTGTAGTCCATGGCTGTAATGTAAAGCTCTTTGTAGTCCGTGACTGTAATGTAAAGCTCTTTGTAGCCCTTGGCTGTAATGTAAAGCTTTTTGTAGTCCATGGCTGTAATGTAAAGCTCTTTGTAGTCCATGACTGTAATATAAAGCTCTTTGTAGTCCATGACTGTAATATAAAGCTCTTTGTAGTCTGTGACTGTAATGTAAAGCTCATTATAGCCCATGACTGTAATGTAAAGCTCATTGTAGCCCATGACTGTAATGTAAAGCTCTTTGTAGTCCATGGCTGTAATGTAAAGCTCTTTGTAGCCCTTGGCTGTAATGTAAAGCTTTTTGTAGTCCATGGCTGTAATGTAAAGCTCTTTGTAGTCCATGACTGTAATATAAAGCTCTTTGTAGTCCATGACTGTAATATAAAGCTCTTTGTAGTCTGTGACTGTAATGTAAAGCTCATTATAGCCCATGACTGTAATGTAAAGCTCATTGTAGCCCATGACTGTAATGTAAAGCTCTTTGTAGTCCATGGCTGTAATGTAAAGCTCTTTGTAGCCCTTGGCTGTAATGTAAAGCTTTTTGTAGTCCATGGCTGTAATGTAAAGCTCTTTGTAGTCCATGACTGTAATATAAAGCTCTTTGTAGTCCATGACTGTAATATAAAGCTCTTTGTAGTCTGTGACTGTAATGTAAAGCTCATTATAGCCCATGACTGTAATGTAAAGCTCATTGTAGCCCATGACTGTAATGTAAAGCTCTTTGTAGCCCATGACTGTAATGTAAAGCTCTTTGTAGTCCATGACTGTAATGTAAAGCTCTTTGTAGTCCATGACTGTAATGTAAAGCTCTTTGTAGCCCATGACTGTAATGTAAAGCTCTCTGTAGTCCATGGCTGTAATGTAAAGCTCTCTGTAGTCCATGGCTGTAATGTAAAGCTCTTTGTAGCCCATGACTGTAATGTAAAGCTCTTTGTAGCCCATGACTGTAATGTAAAGCTCTTTGTAGCCCATGACTGTAATGTAAAGCTCTCTGTAGTCCATGGCTGTAATGTAAAGCTCTTTGTAGTCCATGGCTGTAATGTAAAGCTCTTTGTAGCCCTTGGCTGTAATGTAAAGCTCTCTGTAGTCCATTGCTGAAATGTAAAGCTCTCTGTAGTCCATGGCTGTAATGTAAAGCTCTCTGTAGTCCATGGCTGTAATGTAAAGCTCTCTGTAGTCCATGGCTGTAATGTAAAGCTCTCTGTAGTCCATGGCTGTAATGTAAAGCTCCCTGTAGTCCATGGCTGTAATGTAAAGCTCCCTGTAGTTCATGGCTGTAATGTAAAGCTCTTTGTAGTCCATGGCTGTAATGTAAAACTCTCTGTAGTCCATGGCTGAAATGTAAAGCTCCCTGTAGTTCATGGCTGTAATTTAAAGCTCTTTGTAGTCCATGGCTGTAATGTAAAGCTCCCTGTAGTTAATGGCTGTAATTTAAAGCTCTTTGTAGTCCATGGCTGTAATGTAAAGCTCTTTGTAGTCCATGGCTGTAATGTAAAGCTCCCTGTAGTTAATGGCTGTAATGTAAAGCTCTCTGTAGTCCATGGCTGTAATGTAAAGCTCTCTGTAGTCCATGGCTGTAATGTAAAGCTCTCTGTAGTCCATGGCTGTAATGTAAAGCTCCCTGTAGTCCATGGCTGTAATGTAAAGCTCTCTGTAGTCCATGGCTGTAATGTAAAGCTCTCTGTAGTCCATGGCTGTAATGTAGTTTTTGTTTCACCTTTCATGCCTTTACTAAACTAACTTCCATTGTTCGCTCCCTTCCTCAGTGATGATGACATCATCTTCGAAGACTTTGCCCGCCAGCGGCTGATTGGCGCAAAAGACGACAAAGATGAGGACGAGGAGCCGGTGGAGTCGCCAAAACTGGACGATAGATAAAGGCAACGAGGTTGCTGTTATTTCACTGCTGTTTGTAGTGTGGAGATGGCAGAGGTCACCCGTAGGACACACCAGTCTGAACACCCTTCAAACACTCGGTGGTGCTGGGTTTCTGTGCTTGTTCATGTTCGTCTTCTCTCTGCATCCTGCAGGATGTAAATCTAGAAAACTGCAGCCTTGTGTTTTCAGACCGAGTCGCTGTTGGGACTGTGGGGAGGGAGGAGGAGACTGCTGGAAGCTTGCCTCTGATGTCTCTTTGTTCTTCGTGTTTTCATTAGACACCGAGCAGGAGTAAAGTTGTGTTGAGATTAGCTTCAGTATTTTGTGTTGGAAGGTCCATATAAACAACACTGCCAAGTTTGGATGCGTGACTGTTCACCAGGAGGACACTATCACAGACCGGAGGTGATCACCAACAGGGTGATCAGCAGGACCAACGAGAGCACGAGGAACCAGTGCATGAAATATGTCAATACTGTATTAATGTCTCAAATAATCAACATTTGATGGGGAGCGGCTCTAATTAGTATCTTCATATTGATCATGGATCGTTCACAGATTCCGTGACAGGAGCAGCTGGTTTCATGTTGCTTCAGCTGGAGCTGGACAGACATGTTCAGTTCCAGTGAGAAACGATACCTTCCCTTAAACATGAAAAACTATATTATTACAGAACTAGTAACGTTCTTCATTGAACAAAGTTTTGAGTGACTTCCTCTTAATGTGACCCGTTTACAGTGGGAGCTTCTATAAAAAGAACTTTTGTTTGTACAGTATCTGTGAGTTAAGTCCATTTCATCTCTATCTGCATATAATCACCATTTATATAATCTCACTTATAATTTACATAAAGAGTTTTTGTATTGACACGGTGACAAAAATATTAGGCTTTGAAAGTGAAAATGATCAAATTCAGATTTTAAAAAAGTGACAAATCTTTTTATATCTTCTATACTAAACAATAGTTTAA
The DNA here is from genome assembly GCA_006937965.1 of Callopanchax toddi. Classification (NCBI taxonomy): domain Eukaryota; kingdom Metazoa; phylum Chordata; class Actinopteri; order Cyprinodontiformes; family Nothobranchiidae; genus Callopanchax; species Callopanchax toddi. The sequence goes on from SSNR01002159.1 coordinate 4,751, forward strand.
TTAACAAAATCAGTTTAAGATATGAAAAACAGCCAAATTTATTTACAACAAGGCCTGACCCCCAACCCCCATTACAAGCATGTGTCCATCTGCTGGTACCACAGGGGAGCTACCATCACTCAAACAGCGCTTTGGTAAACTCATTTTGCTGCCGCCCGCCTCACACACCAGGCCATAAATAATTTCTAATGAGAAGCTGATGGGCACAGACAGGGCCACCACCAGGATGGTGGAAGAGTTCTGTACTACACATGGCAAAAATTATGTGAACCCCAGGTTAAATACAATGATTTATATTTTACAGGATGTAAATCATTACTATAGATTTGATTTTTGACTAAAATAAAAAGTTTGAGTAAAACATTGTCTCAAGAGCTTCTGCACATGCAAATGTCTTTTTCTGTATCAAAACCAGCCAGCTGGCATTATTTTCTCTCTGTAGATGATCTGTTTGAGAAAGCAGTGCATGCTGCCTTCGCTGGCTGATTATTGGCTAGATAAATGTCAAAATCCATCAGACACACAACGCACATTTTCTACAAACAAACAAATAGGCAAATAATGTAAAAAGGGTTTCTGCATGTGATTCAGTTCTGCCAGTGAAGACTCCTGAGGGTTAGAACGATTATTTTCACTTTCCTGTTAAAAATTCTATCAATCAAACTAGCAAACCACCAGTCAGCCAAATCATTATGACCAGTCCCCTGTAAAGTGACGCCTCCTTGGATCAGACGTTTTTGTTCAGAACGTCCCACTGGATGAATTCTTGAGGAGCTGGAGTCAAACTGTTTGTTGGGTCCTCAAACTGTCATTGAAGTATTTCTGCAGTGAATCAGAGCATCGTACTGCTGAGAGAGGACGCTAACATCTATGATAGGGTTAGGGTTGATACTGTTAGCATTAGCATTATACTGCAGAGAATAGCCACTGCCATCAGCAAATACAGTTAGCATTAGCATCATACTTTCAAGAGAAGCTACTACTATTAGGGACTACTGCTAGCATTAGCATAATACTACTGAGATAGTCCACTAACATCAAGGACTACTGTTAGCGTAGCATAGTACTGCTGAGAGAAGCTGCTAACATCAATGATTATATTAGCGTTGCGTGAAACTGAGGGCCAAGTTAAAACTAGTCGTCGCTCAATCTCCCTATGCTAAGTCCCAGTCTCTAATCATGAGGAGGGGCTGACTGACAACCCGACCACTTCACTCCTCGTTGACCGGACCGGACCGATCAGTCCTCCTCCCCTGCGGAAAGAACCAGCATAGCTGGTTACCAGCATATGTTGTGTTTTGGTGCTGGTATTCTGGTCTATAGTGATCCATTAGTTCAACCAGCATTGCTGGTCCACCAGCTAAACCAGCACCAAACCAGCACAGACCAGCATATAAATCAAGACCAGTGATTTATATGCTGGTCAATGTATGTTGAACTAATGGATCACTATAGACCAGCATACCAGCACCAAAACACAACATATGCTTGTAACCAGCAATGCTGATCTATGCTGGTTTTTCCAGCAGGGCGGGCTTTGATGAAGAGGCCCTGAACCGTGCAGTTCCACCACCACAGGACAGATAACAGTGGCGTTGGTTCCACGTGAGCCACCACACTGAGGCTCTCAGCCCAGCGATCACTGAAGCTTCACTTCCGGAGCTCAACACTCGACAACAGCCTTCCAGCTGGACCCAGCGCGGGACGTTGTGGCGGAGACAAAGCAGCAGGCACTAGGTGGCTCTATCTTGGGAGGACACAAACTTTCAGTAAGGTCACAACAATCATACAATCACACACACATATGCACCTTCACCTTCGGCACTTCCACCTAAGATGGTTCAAGCCCTGGAGAATTCAAGTCCCAAGCTCCGCCAAGCGGACGCTGCCACGCAAATCCTGTGGAACTGCTGGCACATTACAAAAGAACTCCCACGTTGCCAAACCAAAACCCTACAAACACTTACCAAGTGCGCCCAACACACCACTGAGCCTAACGGCGATCTGGCAGAAAAAACGACTCCCCAGCTGACTCCTCCTGATCCTAGAGTAGGCTATGGCCAAAATCCTGCCCCATTTAAACAGTGCCTCCCAGTGGCCCCATAGGTTAAACACACAGCCCCAGGTGGAACCAATCTGTTACAGTTATACTACTGAGACAGGCTTCTACCATCAGGAAATACTGTTAGCATTAGCATGCTGTGAGAGGCCGCTCCTTGTCTCACTGATCTATGGTCCAGCCCTGATATGATTGTATAGGAGCTCCGTACATGACCTGTTTGGGTGAAGAATAAGTTTATTTACATAGCATCTTTCTAGATATCAGTCACAAGGTGCTACAGGTACAAAACAGATGGGACAATAACAGACAATCTATACACATTTAGAGAGCATTTTTAAAAATTTATTTTTAAGGGTAGCAGGTGGAAAAGGAGGCATTGAAACAGAAAGACAATTCACAGGGGTTCAGGAAAAGTTAGGTCACCAGATCTCAGGAACCTGCTGGGGGAGTAAGGTCCTTGATGTAGGCTGGTGCTTGTCCATGTAGAGCGCAATAGACCTGAACCAGAATTTTGAATTGAATTCTGGAGTTAATGGGCAGCTGGTAGAGTTTGAAAAGTATTGGGGTGATATGGGTGTTTTTAGAGGACTTGGTCAGAAGCCTAGCTCAGGCATTCTGAACCAGCTGTAATCGATCCATGGAGGTTTTGTTCAGACAGGTGAAGAGTGAGTTACAGTAGTTCAGGTGAGAAGTGATGAAGGCGTGGAGATTCAGGGCGTGAACCAATGGGACTCAGCTTAGTAATGTTTCTGAGGTGGAAGAAAGAGGAGCGAACCAGAGAGCTGACATGAGCATCCAGGGTGAGAGCTGGGTCAAAGGTCACACCCAGGTTTCTGACAGAGTGTTTTATGAATGAAGCGAGTTGACCAAGAGAATCCCTGACTTTAGGAGCAAAGATGAGGATTTCAGTTTTTGATTCATTAAGTTCTTCAGAAAGTTGTCATCCATCCCGTTTTTAATTCAGTCCAACACGTCTGCAGCAGCTGTATTTTAGACATCTCATGGGGCCTAAAGAAGTGTTTAGATGAATTCTGATCATTTGCTTTCTTTGGACCACTTTGGTAGGTTCTGGCTTAGATAACTCATCCTACCACTGCTATGCTGACAACACCCAGCTCTACCTGTCATTCCCACCTGATGACCTCACAGTCTCAGCGCGAATCTCAGACTCTCTCTGATATATCTATGGATGAAAGCCCATCATCTCCAACTCAACCTCTCTAACACTCAGACCTGCCAACCTTGTCAAAATTCTTAGAGTCCCACTTGTGTTGTGCTGCTTTTTTCCAGACTTTTGCTACTCCTCCATTGCTTTGCACACAGTAATTTCCACATTCTCTGGCTGGAAATTGGTTATAAAAATAATTTTAACATGTTTTTTTTTAACAATTATATTTATTTTCTTTTTAAATTTAAACAGAACACACACACACACACAAAATAATAATAATAACAATAATAATAATAACAATAATAATAATAATAATAGTAAATAATAAAAATAAAAAAAGAGAAAGAAAGAAAGAAAAAGCTCAGCATAACAAATTTGGATGCCATTCAGGATACATATTTCAGCACATTCACAGCTACTCATTCTATAATACTGCTGTTTAATATAGAACCCAAAGTAGAATTAATAAAACGAAGATAAGGAGTCCAAGTTTGTAAAAAGTGTCTTTTTGTGGAGTGGAGGAGGCAAGTCAGGTATTCCAGAGGGAAGAGCTCCATGATGAGTTTGTGCCAAGAAGTTTTAGAAGGAGGTTTGTCACTGATCCATGAAAGAAAAATATTCTTACGTGCAGCATAAGTGAGGATGTCATATAGTCTTCTCGATCCAGGATTGATTTTACTGTCTCTGAAACCCAAAATCAGCGAGACAGGGTCACAGTCCAAGGCAAGACCAAATATAATACTCATATCCTTTAGAACATCTTGCCAATACATCTGTATCTTAGAACAGAACCAGACACAGTGAGTTTATGTACCCACTGCTGATTTACATTTAGGGCATTCAGGAGAGAATTGAGGGTTCATTATATGTCTTCTATTAGGAGATATTTGTAATCTATGAATAATTTTAAACTGTAGCAGCCTAGCACGGTTACAGATAGATATTCGTTTTGTTTGATTACAAATGACCCCCCATTTCTCTTCGTCAATAGTTACCCCCAGTTCTGTTTGCCATGTTGAAGCAAAATCTGGAACTGTCATTACAGTGGATGTCTGATTAAGAACATTATATAAATAAGTGATGACCTTTTTATTTGGGCAGTTAAGCAATAGTTTCTCTACTGGAGATAAAGAAGCATCAAAGGCAAATGTAGTTTTTTTAAATATAAAATCTCGAACCTGGAGATATCTAAAAAAATGAAAGCCAGGAAGGCTGTATTTAGACTGGACCTGTTCAAATGAGGATAGGGTAGATCCCTGATATAAATCACACATCTTTTTGAGTCCTTGACGGGCCCAAATCTTATAGCCAGGATCTGTCATGCCTGGTTCAAAGTCAGGGTTTCCGAGTATTGGAGAGAGCAATGTGGTACGTTCTGATCTACCCTCCAGCCTACGCACTGCAAACCATGCTTTTACCGTATTAACAACTATAGGATTGTTATTGCACAAATCCCTTACAGTTTTTAGATTCTTGCAGGACAAAAGACCGAGGAATGAACAGTTAATATGCAACTTTTCTAAGCTTAGCCAAAGAGAAGTGGCATCCTCCCTAACCCATTCAGCTATGACCCTCAAGTGTGATACAAGTTGATATAATCTAAAGTTAGGTACATCCACCCCCCCTTTTGACGTAGGCAACTGTAACTTAGAGAATTTAAGCCTAGGTTTTCTTTTGTTCCATATAAATTCACTCAACCAGCTATTTAGCAATTTCAGTACTTTGTTTGAAATTATTAAAGGAATCATCTGCAAAGGATACATTAATTTAGGGAGCACACACATCTTAATAACAGAAACCCTACCAAGTAAAGATATGGGGAGAGAGCACCACCTTTGTAGATTTTTTTTATAACATCTAAAAGTGGGACATAGTTAACCTTGAACATTTGGTCAAACATGGGGGTGATATGTATGTCGAGATATACAAATCCAGATAGAGACCAGCGAAATGGAAAAGGTGTGAGAGAATTAGTCCTCCCTCTAAGGGTCCCCAGAGGCATTGAGAGAGAGATTTAGAAAAATTTATCTTGTAACCTGAAAATCTTCCAAATTGGTGAATGAGTTTAATAAGACATGGAATCGTCGACACCGGTTCAGATATATATAATAAAATATCATCAGCATAAAGAGAAATTTTATGCTGAGTACCACCAATGTCGATTCCTCTTATTAAGAAGTTCTGCCTAATGGCTGCAGCCAGCGGTTCAATTGCTAAGATGAAAAGAGCAGGGCTCAAAGGACAGCCTTGACGCGTTGAACGGAAAAGTGAAAAACTATTAGACCTGCAACCATTAGTGATAACTGAGGCTAAAGGGTTGTTGTACATTAATCTAATCCAACTGATAAACGTTTCACCTAGATTGAATTTATGTAAAAT
>SSNR01002160.1:0-10352 GCA_006937965.1 Callopanchax toddi
CAGATCTGTTCTGTGGGGTACCCCAAGGCTCTGTTCTGGGTCCACTCCTGTTTTTACTATATATCCATCCTCTTAGTTAGAAAATAACTTCCTTCAGTTAAACCCTGAAAAGACTGAATGTCTGATTGTTGCCCCTGATAGGACGGTCCCTCTGATCAGTCAACAGATTGGACATTTAAGTTCTGCTGTAAAGTCAAACCTGAGGAATCTGGGTGTTATTTTCGACCAATCAATGTCTCTTGAAGGTCACTCAAAACAGCTGGTCAAAAACTGTTTTTATCATCTGAGAAATATTTCCAAACTGAGAAAGTTGGTGTCAACACCTGAACAGGAAATGGTTCTTCATGCTTTGATCTCCTCCCGTCTAGATGACTGTAACACACTTTTCACATGTTTGAACCAAAAAGCCCTTTATGGCCTTCAGCTGGTCCAGAACTCTGCAGCGAGGCTCCTCACTGGAGCAAACAGAAAAGATGACATCACTCCTATTCTGAAGTCTCTGCACTGGTTACCTGTTAAATGTAGAGTTCATTTTAAAATCCTGACTCTAACTTTCAGGGCCCTACATGGTCAAGCTCCTCTTTATGTTACTGAACTGATAAAGCCGTACGCTCCAACCCGAGCTCTCAGGTCCACAGACCAGAATCTCCTAACAGTTCCAAGGACCAGATTTAAAAGTCGAGGTGATTTCTCCTTCCAGTCTGTTGCACCGCGACTTTGGAATGACCTTCCTTTAGTTTTACGCTGTATAGACAGTCTGGACTCCTTTAAAAAGCAGTTGAAGACCCAATTATTCAAAACTGCTTTTAAATAACTCTTTTGTGTTCTCTTGTTGTTGTTTAATGATTTTGATTTGTAATGATATTTTGTTTGTTTTATTAATTTTATTTTTTATCATGTTTGATTCTGTTTTCTGTGAAGCACTTTGTGATTTTTTCTGTGAAAGGTGCTATAGAAATAAACTTTACTTACTTACTTACAGAGCTGCACGGCACCTGCTCTGAGTCTGGGTGGACCATCAGGCATTTTTCCGGTGATATTAACTTTGGGACCAGCATTACAGTACATATGTGGCTTTATTCTGCAGCGCACGCATGCCCCCCCCACACACACACACACACCCTCCCACCTCACCTTGTCCTTGTTCCCACCCAGTGCTTTAAGTGGAAAAAAATGAGTGCCGGTACTCTCCTTCTTAGTTCGGGATTATACACACACACACACACACACACACACACACACACACACACACACACACATATATATATATACTCACATACAGAGATAGATATCTATAGTTTTATTGTTCAGAAATGGAAAAAGAACAAAGCCAGTTCTAAATCAAATCCCCATGAAAGAAATTCAGATTCACTCAGTCATCAGTTTAGTCACTAATTCTTCCCAATGCGTCCTCCCTTCAGACCTGTAGACTCCATCACTGGATTCTATTTGTCTAAAAGACAATTCAAGACAAGACACCTCTCTATCTGTCCTCTCTTCTACACCTGGCCCATAATAAATGTCACAGTAGGTCTAGTGAAGATCTTCAGCTCATCATCTCTAACACCTCTACTGTCTTCAGCTCTGCAGCAGCATGAGACTGGAACATTTACTAAAAACCCTGAGATTTATACTCTGACATCTATTACAACCTTTAAATCTAAACTTCATCAGGTTATTATGTATGTACTAGGGACGCTCCGATCACGTTTTTTGCTGCCGATCACCAATACCAATCACATCGATTGACTATAAATTTCACATTGTAGTAATGATGAGGGCTAAAGACTACTTGATCTGTAGAAAATGAACCATAAATCTCCTTCATTTGGATAAAAACAGGTTTTACTGACTTTTTCTAGGATATACAAAAACTTGAAGGCACCATGTAGACATCATCCATCCATCATATAGAAATCTATTAGTTATAGATATATATTTACAATACCAATAGAAATCTATTATTTTTATATATATTTAAATAATTAAACATATGTTCTTGTGCACAAGATCCCCATTAATTAGTTTGTGGTTGAAATAACGTTTTGAGACAAATAGTTGTTTTTCTACTGCTGTTCAGACACAGACAAGTTAACATTGTTTTGACACTCTGGTCCATTTTATACCCAAAAAGAACGAACTTATTACTGACAATGATCTGATCATTAGTCTACCTGCTGCTCTCTCAGCTCCTCCTCCCTCCACCTGTCTGATCCACTGCGCCATGGCACGCTGCTGCTCCTCTCCAGCTGCGTCATGACGCACAGCTTTCCTCTCCATGAGCGCGCGAGCTCTTTCCATCTCCGTCATTAATATTTAAATTATTGTCTTTTAATACCAATTTGAAGAATTATCTCAGCTTCCTGACGCGGGGTGTCTCGCAACCTGCTGCAGCAGCAACAGATCTGGAGCTGCAGGAGGGAACGGAGCTCTGTGAGTCAGCGGGACTCTCCTCCAGGACCGAGCTCTGAGCCAACTGGAGCGGTCCGTTCAGGGGACGCGAGTCTCCGCTTGTCCTCTCTCATCCGGTGTTTCACCAAATTCTGCCACCCTCCTGGAGTACGGCTGACAGATGAGTTCTCTCATCCACCTGCGTTTCTCCTGCACCGCCCCGCGCTCGCCCTCTGCACCTCCCGCCATGCGCTGCTCGTAATATGAGGCAACTACGGCCACCGGAAAAGCTCAAAATTATATTGATGTAATACTGGAAAAACTCCCGGTACGGACGGAACGCTGGAAATAAGTCCCGGTACGCTGAGGGGTCAAATTTAGAAGTCCCGGTACTGCGTACCGTTCCGTACCGCCCCACTTAAAGCACTGTTCCCACCCACTTAAAAAAACTCGGCAAATAGGTGGAGTGGTTAGTGCTTGGTTAGTGTCATGATATGTTGATGATTTGCAAGGTCATGTGTTATGTAATATATGATTAGGCCAGCAGGAGGCACTGTTCAATAAAGAAACTGAGTCAAGATGGCTGCTACTCGGACTGCATGTGTGTTTGGCTTTCTTATAAAAGATAACATCTAAACATGGTGTCAGAAGTCCAAACTGGATAGCTAACGTCGACAAAACAACAATAGAAGGACTAAAGCCACCATCCGGCCTTGAGTTGCTGCAAGGAAACCTGTCAGAAAACTGGAGGAGATTTCGGCAAAGGTTTGAGCTATACTTGGAAGCAACCGAAGCTGTTAGCAAGGAAGATAAGGTGCAGTCCTCGTTATTTCTTCACATAGCTGGTGAAGAGGCAGTAGAAGTGTATAATACCTTCACCTTTGCAGCTGATGAAGATAAATATAAACTGTCAGTGATAATGGACAAGTTTGAAGCACACTGCAACCCAAAAAGAACATAAAATATGAAAGATACAAGTTTTTCACGTGTGTTCAAGGGGAAATGTCAGTCAGCCAGTACATTACAGCGCTAAAGCTAAAAGCTAAGTCGTGTGAATTCGGACAGTTGCAAGAGTCTCTGATCAGAGATCGTGTTGTCTGTGGAATCACGTCTGATGCAATGAGAGAAAGACTTTTAAGAGAAGCTGACCTGTCTTTAGAAAAAGCCACACAACTGTGTCTCGCTGCAGAAACTACAAAAGCACAAATTAAACAAATGCACAACGAAGACCACAGTGTACAAAATAAGCAAGTTGATGCAGTAAAGCAGAGGTCCCCAACCCCCGGTCCCCGGCCCGGTACCGGTCCGCAGCTCATTTGGCACCGGGCTGTGAGAACGGCAGAATAAAAAAAATTTATTGATGTATTGATCGCACCTGAAAGATCCGGTCCAGACCGGTGTTACTCGCAGTATGGAGCCCACAGCACTGAGATCACCTGCTGACAAGCTGCAAAGTGAGCTGAGCTGCCCTCCTCCTCACCTCCTGGTGCAACAGTTCATCATGATCCATCTCTACGGTTCGAACGCACGCGGGCCGCGGATCTGCAGCACTGGCGAGCTGCTAAATGATCCCGACATTATTGTGCTCTAAGAATCTGCTGATAATTCCCCTCTGAGAAGGGCGTTGGTTCTGCTATCACTATAGAGGTTCATTCTGTCAGACTAGTCATTTGAGTTGACCAGAACTAATGACAGATCATCTCTGATCCAGTCTCGTTCAGACTAGGGCTGGGACGACGTAATCGATAACGTCGACGCGTAAAATACGTTGACGCAAAACATGTGCGTCGATGCGTCATCGCTTTCAAAACAAACATGGCGCCAGTGAGTAAATCAGTCCACCCGGACTCGTAGTTAAAAGTATGGGACTATTTTAACAGAAAAGGAAGCGAATCAGTCGTTTGTCGGCTTTGTAAAATGGAAATGGCCGATCATAAAAGCACGACGGTGCACCAGCATCTCAAGCGACATCCAGGAGCAGCTTCCGCAAATGACAAAACACAGAAAGTTTTCTACTTTTTTACTAACGCTGGTTTTTACTAGGGGTGCAACAGATCGTCACTGATCCTGATCCCTGTGGATCGCCCTCTATAGTTTGGAACGCATGTGTTCCGGACGATGCAGCGCTCGCTAAATCATCTACGACACTCTGCTTATATGCTTGCGCTCTCTGAATCTGCAAATAATTCCCCTCTGAGAAAGACGTTTGTTTTGCCATCACGTATAGAGGTTCAAGCTGTTGGAGTCGGTCGTTTTAGTACACCAGAACAAAGATCCCTGGTCAATATCTGGTCAAGTCTGTTGCGTGCCCGCGGAGCAGCTGATTCCTCTGTCTCTCTCTGTCAGCTAGAATAATCATCTCTCTGATAGACGAACCAGACTCGTCTATTTCTGTCTAAGATAACGTAGTATGTTGGGCTTTTATACGAGCTAATGGACGTTAATATAACCGGAGTTCTAGCAGGAGGCTCAGAGCAGCGCCTGGAGCGTCACGCCCCTCCGCCCAGCTGTGACCGCAGGGAGTGACTAGTTTCACAGAAACAGGTCTGTGACCCCGGAAATTTGCATTTAAGTCTATCTCCCCCATTAATTAGTTTTAATATTATTATTATTTATTGGTTAATATAGCCGTTTACAACAGTCAACTAGACAGCCAAAGTGCTTTACAAGCCTAAGTAAAAGCAAAAATACAAATAAAAGAATGCATTAAAAACAAACAAAACTAAGAATTAAAAGGAATCAGAAAACTGGAATAAAAGTCACCACTACAGAGTGTTAAAAGCCTTCCTGAATGAAAAAGTTTTAAGATTGAATTTAAAAAGGCCCAGGTCAGTGACTAGTCGTAGGTCCAATGGAAGCTGGTTCCAGAGGTGCCGCCTCACAGAGCAGCGCCTCGTCACGCCCCCCCCACCCCCTCACCTGTTCCTGCTGCACCTGACAGCAGGGTAAGAACTGTCCCACAGACAGACCCGTGAGGTGGACAGGAGTCTGTCCTCCATTAAACTAGTTTTTATATTCGGGGGTGCACAAAATGTGTCATCAGGTCCCTGGTCTCTGGTACGCACGTCGAGCGGGGGGGTGATGATGATGATGATTTTGATTATAAGCTGTCGCTGTCGATTGTGACCCGTTGCACCGCTACTGGGAATGTGTGAATTGCGTGGATCAGATGTACTGTGACTGTGATTGTGTGTGTGTTGAAGCGCGCGTCAACGGAGCCGTGCGTTACCGGTTCGGTGCCACGCGCATTGGAGATGCTGTGTGTGTGTGTGTGTCGGTTGGAGTTCCTGTCGACTCGTGTGTGTCCACTAGCTTCAGAGGTCATGTGTCACTGAGCTGCAGGACGAGAAGCTCGTCAGATCAAGGGGCTCCCCGACCCCGTCGGGACTGCTGCACAGCGCAAAGACGCGTTCGGGCAGGTTCTGGTAGCAGAATAAATCAGGTTCTCCTGACTGAGGACCTGCCAACAGGCTATGTGCAGGCCTGTTTATATTATTCTAAATATTATTTAAGATTTGGATTGACATCTTGAGTTAAATCTGTGCATTTAATGAGCATGGAGCAGAAAAATATTCTACAAAATAATCACATCATGCCCTATAGTGGTAATCCAGGACTCCTTGTAAAAGAGATGCTGAATCTCAATGGGACTTTCCTGGTTAAATAAAGGTTATTAAATAAATAAAAATAAAAAACTACAGAACAAAAATATCCCCTGCTGCAACACTGTCCACAGGCAAAGAAGCGATTTGCTCCATGCCCCCCCCCCCCTCACACCCACCCACCGGTCCGTGGACGTATTGCTTGGCATAAAATCGGGCCGTGGCGAGAAAAAGGTTGGGGACCACTGCAGTAAAGTATAAACAGCCACGCAAAAAGGATAATTTAAGCAAACCAAAACCAAATGATAAAGACAAAGCAGGCACATATAACTGCAAGCGCTGTGGAAGTGAGCATGCTGCAAAGAAATGCCCTGCTTATGGCAAACAATGCAAAAACTGTGAAAAAATGAACCATTTTGCCAAGATGTGCCGATCAAGAAAAGTGCACACAGTGGATGATGAAGCGACAGAGCAGCACACAAGCCTGTTCGTTGGAGCTGTGCAAGCAAAAACAAAGAGCAAGAAAGAAGAATGGACTGCTAAACTAAAAATGGAGCACAAGCTAATGTTATTCCTTACAAGCTACTGCAAAGCATGGGGAAAAAGAACACACTCAAACCAACAAAAGTCAAACTGTATGCATATGCAGGAAACAGGATACCTGTAATGGGAGTGTGCAAGTGGACAGTGAAATACAAAAAGAAAGCATTCGTTTTGGATTTTGTAGTAGTAAAACCAGATGCTGTGCCAATACTGGGACTGAATGCATGTGAGGAGATGGGGCTCATCAGAAGAGTGAACTCAATAGTCAAAAGTGACAATATGGACATTTTTGAAGAGTATGCGGATGTGTTTGAGGGCTTAGGTTGCCTGGAAGGGGAACACAACATTCGTATTGATGAGAGCGTGACACCCAGAGTGCACCCACCAAGAAAAATACCTGTGACTCTGAGAGAAAAACTAAAAACAGAACTGGAAAGAATGGAAAAAATGCAAGTAATAGCAAAGATTGAGGAGCCTACTCCGTGGGTCAACCCTATTGTGATTGTTGAGTCCAAAGGGAAACTGAGAATATGTTTAGATCCACGTGACCTCAACACAGCTGTCATGAGAGAACACTATCAACTTCCAACTGTTGAGGAGATAACCTGTAGACTTTCAAAAGCCAAATACTTCACAGTGTTGGATGCAAGTTCAGGTTTCTGGCAACTCAAACTGGATGAAGCTAGCTCTCGTTTGTGTACATTCAACACCCCTTTTGGTCGCTACCGATTTCTCAGACTTGCTTTTGGAATCAACTCAGCTCCAGAAGTGTTTCACAGGACAGTGAAACAGCTTTTTGAAGGGATCGATGGTGTTGAGACTTACATTGATGACATACTAATCTGGGGTGAGTCAAAAGAGCAACATGATCACAGATTAAGACAAGTATTACAAAGAGCAAGAGCCAAAAATCTCAAGTTGAACAAAGCAAAATGCAAAGTGGGACTTAATGAAATCAAATACTTGGGTCACATTTTCTCAAAGGATGGTTTAAAACCAGATCAGAGCAAAATCGAGGCTATAAAAAACATGCCAAAGCCTGAATGCAAGAAAGATGTGGAGCGCTTCTTAGGCATGGTCACTTATCTTGCAAAGTTCATTCCAAACATGTCACAACATACTGAGCCTCTGAGAGTGCTTACAAGGGAAGATGTTGCATGGCAATGGAAAGATGAACATCAGAAGACATTTGACAAACTGAAAACAATGCTCACTGAAGCACCATTACTCAGGTACTATGATGTGAAGTTACCAGTAACGCTGTCAGTAGATGCATCAAAAAGTGGACTGGGAGCAGTTTTACTTCAAGAAAATAAGCCTGTAGCTTATGCATCACGCGCATTGACTGAAACTGAACAGCGCTATGCGCAAATAGAAAAGGAAATGTTGGCAATCGTATTTGGAGCTGAACGATTTCATCAGTACATTTACGGAAAAGAAGTAGATGTAGAAACGGATCACAAGCCGCTGGAAGCAATAATGAAAAAGCCACTAAGCAGCGCACCTGCCAGAATACAAAGACTGTTAATGAGGCTGCAAAAGTACCAAGTGAATGTGCAGTACAAGCCAGGAAAAGAGATGCACATTGCAGATGCATTATCCAGAGCCTATTTGCCAGTAACAGACTTAACAGATGGAGACATAGAAGCTCAGGTGCACATGGTGATTTCAAACTTACCAGTGTCAAACGAAAAACTTCAACAGTTCAGAAAAGAAACGACAAATGATGCAACTTTAACTAAACTTAGTGAGACAGTCCTCGAAGGATGGCCTGAATCAAAAAGTCATCTTGTGAAAGACATTCAAGCATATTGGAACTTCAGAGAGGAAATATCAGTAATAGATGGAATCCTATTCAAAGGAGAAAGACTCATTGTTCCTGCAGCTCTAAGAGTAGATATGTTAAAGCTCATCCATGAAGGTCACCTCGGTATTGAAAGTTGTAGACGCCGAGCTAGGGAGGTACTGTTCTGGCCAGGTATGTCACAAAGTATCACAGAGTTAGTGACTAGCTGTGATGTATGCAGCACTTATCAGAAAAGACAATCAAAGGAGCCACTACATCCACACAGTGTTCCAGAAAGACCTTGGCAGAAAGTTGGTATTGACCTTTTCACATTTGACCAGCAGGAATATTTACTGATAGTGGACTATTACTCAAAGTTTGTTGAAGTTGAATGGCTAAAGTCAGACACAAGAAGTTCAACAGTTATACTACACCTGAAGTCACAGTTCGCCAGGCATGGTATTCCTGAAACTGTCATTTCAGATAATGGACCACAGTTCAGCTCCAGGGAGTTTCAAGCATTTGTAAAAGAGTGGGACTTTATTCACAAAACATCTAGCCCCCATTATGCCCAGTCTAATGGAATGGCAGAGAGAGGAGTACAAACTGTAAAGCTCTTGTTAAAGAAGGCCAAAGCAGATGGAAAAGATCCATATTTGTCTCTGCTTAATCTACGGAGCACACCACTGGAGGACATTGGAAAGTCTCCAGCACAGCTGTTAATGGGACGGAGAATAAGGACAAAACTTCCAACGCCTTCACAGATGCTGAAACCACAAACTGTCACCAATGGAGTACATCAAATGTTGGAATCAAGACAACGCAAACAGAAAGACTACTTTGATCATGGCTCAAAAGCACTTCAGAAACTTGAAGTTGGAAACAAAGTGAGGATATGGCAAGATGGAATCTGGACTCCAGCTCAGGTCACTGAAAAATCTGACCACCCGAGATCTTATGTTGTTCAGACACCTGATGGACAGTTGTACAGAAGGAACAGAAAGTTTTTGATGCTGTCAAAGAATCAGAGTAATACTCAGAAGGACATGGACAATCAAAACGAGACTCCAACAAATGTTGATGACAGTACAGAACCGGAGAAAGAAAATGAAACTGACACTTTACCTACTGTAACACCTAGTGGTGATGTCAGACGTTCTGGAAATCACTCTGCGAGAACAGCCCGTGGACGTCTGATTATTAAACCAAGGAGGTTAATAGAGGAATAACTGGTAGTTTTGCCAGTATACGGTTGAACAGTTTTGCATAGTTCAAAGTTAAATGTGTTGTTACAGTTACACATATATTATGTGATTTCTTTCAGTGAGAGAAATGTTTATCCAAAAGAGTGGGAAAGTAAGAGTTTTCTCCTGTTTCCAGAATTCATGTCATTGGTTCTGTGTTGAACGAGAAAAAAAAAAAGGGGGATGTCATGATATGTTGATGATTTGCAAGGTCACGTGTTATGTAATATATGATTAGGCCAGCAGGAGGCACTGTTGAAAAAAGAAATAAAGTCAAGATGGCTGCTACTCGGACTGCATGTGTGTTTGGCTTTCTTATAAAAGATAACAACAAAACAGTGTCAGTAAACTTACAAAGCTGAGGATGTTTAGAAGAGGTTGGGTTGACTGAATTACTTCTATACTTCCTCAAAACCCAATCAAAATGAGGTCAGACTGGACAAGAAGCTGCTGCCAGGCGTCTGATAAAATCGTCCAAACTTTCTCATGTAACTACTCTACTAATGAAGCTGCACTGGCTCCTGGTAGAGTATCGAGTACACATAATGATCCTTGTTCTGACATGGAGAGCCCTGCATGGACAGACTCCAGCTGGGTTTTTACAATCATACACTCAAGGACCTTAAGGTCCTCTGACCAAGGCTTTCAGTCCCTAAAACTAGACTCAAAACAACTTCCATAGATCCAAGACTCAAGACTCTCCAAATCTACCTGTGTTTAATCTGCTTTAACTTATGTTGTCCTGTAAAGTCCTTTGTGATACTGCACATATCTTGAAAGGTGCTG
>SSNR01002164.1:0-10286 GCA_006937965.1 Callopanchax toddi
GTCAGGAAGTGAAACTGGACCTCAGCCAGTGGGAGACGCTGAGGTTACAGGTTCAACTGGTTAATGGGAGGAAGTATTCATATATTCAGTAAACAGAACATCTAACAAACTCATACTAATGGTTTTCTGATAAATACAAGAACTGAATGACAAAAAGTAAAATAACATCCAACATTCATATTAATGTGAGAAAGACCTTCAGGAAGCTTCTCCTGTTGCTGAAGATAAATCTAAAGATTCTTGAGGTTTTTGAAGTTGAATCTAAAGAAACGAGCAGAATCTTCAGACTCTTTTGAAGGATTTGAGTGAATCTTGAAGCTCTTTGGTCTGATTCCAGTCTGTGTGTAGAGCAGGTAGAGAAACCTGGAGGAGAGTCTCCTTTTAACCTCTGACATGTTTCATTAGTTCTTTAATTAACACTTTGTCCACAGAACAAGAGAACTCAGAACCAAATGAAGCATCAAGTGTCTCATTCAAAGTGTAAAGAGCTCCGATCACATTTAGACGTTGTGAATTGAGTTGTGTGTATTTTATTTTGTGTGCAGATAAAGAACCAATATGATGAAACCTGATATTCTAACCTGTAAAACATTGATCCCTTTACTGAGTAAAACCTCCAACAAACAGCAGAAACACAAATGGAGGATCTGAACTCCTGGAGCACCAACAGAGTTTTATCCTCTAGGATTCAATCCTGTACTGAGCGTTTCACTGCAGAGACTAAACACCTCCATAATATTTAGTCAGTTTCTCATCAGGCCAATTAAAAGCTAATTAATGTCAGATTAAAGTGTGGCGGTTCGATGAACCTATTTAAAACGTCTGGTGATTAAATTAAATCTGTTTAACTGAAGGAATTACACGTCTCCGAAAAGAAAAGTCAAATCACTCCAATCAAAGGCAAAGATTTATGGAAAAAACTACAAGAGAATAAAAAGTGATCAATAAATAACAGGAGAATAAACTGATGTCACTGTAATCATTCATGTGTTTCACCCCTCAGGCATGTATTTATCTCTTTGATGTCAATGTGTGTGTGTGTGTGTGCTAACTAATGAGAAAACAAAGACTCTCATAGAGAAACACAAAGATGTTTTACTGAATATAAACATCTTCATCGTCATGACGATGAACTCCATCACGAGGAGAGATGTTTTAGAGCTGAATGCATCACAGAGCGTCTCTGAGCTGCTGATCGTTGTTACAGTTAATCAGCAGCAGAGAGGAGAACTGATCTGAGTCACTGTCAGATGCTGAGGAGGCTGATCAAATATCAGCTCCATCTGAGGAAGATTCTAGAATTCATGTCAGAGAAATCAGTAGAAAACTTACAGATTTTAGTTATGGGACGAGACATAAAACTAACGCAGCTCTGGAAGAGTTGAGGAGAAATAAAGAGACTCAAAGCTGTTTGATGTGATTCAGAGAGGAATGAATTTCTAACCTCACACATTGTTTCCCTCCTTGTTTCACCTGCCATCATTCATTCTCTCCAGTGATAGAGAGTTGTATCTGACTTCCATCATCTTCAGTCTCATTGCTGTTCCACATCATTGTTTTATCCATTACAGCAAACTTCAGGTGACTTGTATGAATAAACATTAAAAACACAAGACTTGATTCCTGTCCTTTTAGTCTGAGGAGCTCATTAGTGAGATCAAACCCCAAAGAGGAAAAACTTTTTGTCCTAAATGTGTTTAGCTGAGATGAAATCTGGTGAACAGCTGGAGCAATTAGTCCAGGAAGTCAGAACAAAGATAAAAGTCATTGTTGTTTTATTAGCTGACAAAGTGTTCCATCTTCACACTGAGAACTGGAGGAGGGAGGAGCAGGAAGCTCCTCTGGAGACTTTTAATATCACAAAACTCAAGTTCTGATGAAATAACTACTGAGTTCATTTATTCATAAAACATCTTCTGTTCTAACAAAGAACAGCTTCTTCCTTCTGTTGGTTTTTAAGGTTAAATAATAAGCATTTACATTTTCATTTGACTTTCTCCTCTAAATCTACATGAACAGTTGATAATAGTCACATGATCAGCATTCCTCCTTAAAATAAATCTATAATCTGTAATAATTTGCACAAAGACCCAAATGCTCCAGTCTTTGAGTTTGGTGTTTCAGTGATTTATTTTTACAGCAGAAGAATGAATCAGATCAGAACTGTTGGAGCAGAGTGAGTCTGTGACCTGAATACAAATCATTGTGATCAACTTGTTCACTGGAAGAACAAAAGTCATGAAGAACAAAGAACACTCTCCCTACAGAACAGAGTCCTTACTGTTTGACCTTTGACAAAGCTCTACATGATGTGACTTCAGTCAATCAGCTGATCTATAGGATGATCAGCTCACTGGAATTAAACCACAGCCAGTGGTTTCAATGCAGGTCAGGAGGAGTGAAATGTCTAAATGTCGTCCACTTTATTGCATCGTAGCGTCCCAGCTCAGACTAATGTCTACATGCTTTAGCAGCAGCTCAGCACCAGTCTATTTAAGGAGAGATCTGCCTCAGAGCCTCTAACCCTGCAGTGTGTCCGTCCACAGGATCATCACCTCCACCATCACACCAAACACTGAGCCTGTCTCACTGCTGACAGTCACAACTGTTAAACAGAACCAGAACCAGAGACGCTACAAAGACTGGAGACAGAAACAAAAGGCGACGCAGCAGGAAGCACCTGAGATGAAAACCATGTGAGCCACAGCAGCAGGTTTCTAAAACACAGCGGGAACATCAGGTTCTGTTAGGAGCTCATTGTGATGGTGACTAATGGAGAACTAGAGTCAATAAAAGAGAGGAGCTTCATGTGTGGAGAGGAAGGAGAGGAGGTTGTTTCTCAGCACCGTCTGAACATGACTTTATAAAATAAACTCATTTAGAGGAAAGAAACTTTCACTAATCCTGACCTGATGATTGGATGAAGCTTCTTTCTGTCACAAACATCTACCAGTAAGAAGAACAAAGACTCCAGTGGGTTGATGGGAGCTGCCATCTGATCTGTCACTCATCAAATCCTCCAGCTGATGAGCCTTTGGTTTGAATTTGAGCCACAAACTGACAGTTTGGTGATTTTCTAGATGGATTTATTCATAGTGACGAGTTGAGCTCAGTAGTTTGGTAAAGGGAGCAACGACCTGGAGAGATGACACTGATTACAGCTGTGATGATGTGGAACCAACCTTTAAGAACGCTCCAGCTGATCCCTTTAAACTATGTGATGAGACTGATTTAACACTCAGAGTCTCCTGATGAACCAAACTCATTAGAATTCTGCTGCCTCAGTGGGGAAATCCAGCCAGAGGTGAGAAAGTCTAAACTCAGAGGTGACTGAGGAGATTAAAGAAAACACCAGACTAATAGCTTCACCTTCCCTCCAGACACTAAGAGATATTCCCAGTCCAGAGTCATTATCAGGTCCCCACAATAATCCTGATCTACCCTCACAGAATGAGATCTGCTCCCCACTGGGAGACCAACAGATGTAAAAAGTCCCTCAGAGTTCAGCTTCTTAAAGGTCTCCCCACAGGCCAACGGCAGGGACTTTGACTCACAAATGTCTGATTGATTTTACTGAGTGTTGAGGTTCAACTTAATGCACAGGATGAAATAGGTCAACTTAGGGGACAGAATCACTCAGAAAATCCATCCACATATTTTACAATAAAACAAAACAAATGGCTGATTCAAACTGTGTTGTACTTCTGAGGTGAGTCCTCTAAATACGTCCCAGCAAGAGGCTCTAGTGAGCGTTAGAGGGCTCATTATGGACTGAAGAGACTGTAAACACACTGCTCAGTGGTTCCAACCTGCAGTCAGGAGACCAGCACTCATCAGAAAGCCTCTTCACCTGGTTCTGACTGAGAAAAACAGCCCAGTTCAGCCTGGATAGAACAAATAATATGAACACAAGACTGAAGAAGGTCCACGATGAGCAGAGAGGGAATCAGAGCAAACTAAAGACAAAACCTTCAGTCTGGAGTTAATGGACAAAGATGAAAGTGTTCAGTGTTGTAACCTGTAAACTAGTCAGATTCTGCTCATTGTTTTACTTCTTAATGTATCACTTTAAAAACATTCCTGATGTTAAAACACTTCCTGTTTCTGCAGCACTGACGTCGTCTCAGGAATAAAATGTGATTTTCATCTAAAAGCAGGAAGAGAAACTTCATCCCTTTCAAAACAGAAAACCTTCTGTGATGATATTTTGATGAAACCTCTGTAAATCCTGTGGTGATGAAAATGGTTTCATGAGGTTTTTCACATGACAGGATAATTAATGTGTAACGTCTAAAAATAATGAGAAAATAGATGGAATGAAAACTAAATGTTTCATTTCTTCTGATTTGTTCAGAGACAAAAACTAAATCAGCCTGGAGGATAAACAGCATCAGTGATGAGGTGAAGCTGCAACTCATTTACAACAATGTTAAAGAACAAAACCATCACTTTGTCTTTATGAAAACAAATGTTTTCAAGGTAAAATCATTACCTTTCACTAGTGGAGTTAAACTAAATCCTCTCCTCTTGGTGGATCCATGTGGACTTGGATTTGGATCTTTAGGTAATCAATAACCTAACAGCTGGTTTCACATCCACACTGTTACTTTATGTCCAGGAAACCTAAAAACCAGCTTTGATAATGAGCTGAAATGGTTAAAACTGAAAAAAATGACTAAAAAAGAAAAACAGGAAGTCCTTTCTCTCTGTCTAAACTTTGTTCTGGTTGATTCTGTTCATTTGCATTTAGAGAGAAGCTGTGACATCATGGCTCCTGGTGTCAGCTGCCCTCCACTAAGGCACTGATCCATTTCCTCTCCTGAACTAACTGAACTGTGTCATGAGGGTCAGAGGATGCAGGAGACGCTCCAGAAGGTTTCAGCTGGACGACACATGATCAGCTTCAGGAAACAGAACTCACAACATGATTGGTTCAGTTTTCAGCTCTGAGGTAATTACACATTATTAACATTATGAACTAATATCAGAAAGAAAAGAGGCTCCAGACTTTAACTGGAGACGTTTAGTACTGGTTACTGGACCTGGATCAGTGTCATTCTGTTGAGTGTAAAGCAGTGTGTTGTTGTTGTTGTTTTCACTAAAACTAACTGTTGTTTACAGCTCAGATCTCAGATCCATCTATTTTGTATTTTTAGAGACAATAAAACTCTGATTCTAAACTCACTCCTGTTCTGATTCAGCTACATGTGAACTGTCCTAAACACACAGAGCAGTTTGGCTTTTGGTTTCAGGAAGTGAAATGACAGCTAACGTTATTCTGTCTGTAACCACTCCATGGGAAATGAAACATTCATTCTTTTATATTTGACTTCTGTACATTTCCTCATTACATGCTCCACTGATTCAGCCAAACAGAAACTCTGGAGCAGAGATCCAGTCTCAGGTAGAGGATTTCTCTCAGAAACAGGAGGATCAGAATCAGACTAAATGTTTGGACAGGAAAATGTGAAAAGATGGATTTAATATCCAGCTCTACCAAGCTAAGGGTAGCTGTTTTATTGGTAAGGAAGAGGTTCTTTAGTCATACTTGAATCATTTATGAAGGCAATAGAAGAATGAGACGTCCAACTGGGCACCAACATCCATCCAGGAGGAGAGAGATCCTGCAGGACTCCATCATTCAGGTCTAGATGTTCCTGATGTGAACAAACCTGAGTCACAGCAAAGAGCTGTTATCAGGCTGCTGATACTTGATGGTGAGAAGATGAGTTAACACATTTAAGTCAAATTAATTCAAACTGATTAATATCTAAATCCTCCAGGTTTTGTAAAATAAAGAGGATTGGAACAGACTGAATGTTTCAACCTGAGCAGAATCCTGATGAAATAATGAGCTCTTTTACTAAATCCAGTCAGATGTGATGGTAACTTCCTCTGAGCTGTTCATCATTTCTTCTTTTCTCTCACTTATAACTCCTAGCAGAGACACTGAGCTGCTCAATGCAGAGCTTAAACACTGTTATTAATAATCCAGCTGTCAAACAGGGAGAGGGGATTCTGAGGGAGGTCTGTGTGAAGCGTGGCTTTGGAAAACTCTTCATGTGTCGTCTCTGTGTGGAACAGGTCAGCTGGAAAATGAAACACAGTTCAGTGTGATCTAAAATAATGGTGGTTTAAGGTGCTGAACATCATTCTGGTAATAAAACAGGTTCCATTACAGAGCCCAGTGGTGGAGTCATGCATCTGTGAGTTTACTGTTACTGTAGTTTCAGACATTCTCATCTATCTGAACCAGTCAAGCTGATCAAATATTTATCATAAATCTATTTAGAACTTGTGGCTGCTGGAAAATTACATCTGACTTTGTTACAGGATGACTGTCCTCTCTAAAAACACTCAGTACCAACATATCCTGACAGAAAAACCTTCTGCACAAACCACCTGATCTAGAACCAGGTATTAAAAGTTTCACTGGGACAGCTGTTGTGCACAAACATGTTCAACCAGTGCATTTTATAGATGTGTTAATATGTTCTGTGACCTTTGACCTTACTGAGTCTTGTCCTATCAGCTCACTGACTGAATGTTCTGTTTGGCAGCCACTAGTTTTAGTTCTCTGACTGGTTTTAGGAACATTGGAAGCTGCTTAAAGCAGAAGAAAGTCACCACCACTATCTCCTCTGAGAGGAAGGAGGTCTCTAAACTGGAAACTTTAATTCAGACGTCACACAAAACTATCAGTGTTTCAACCATCAAAACTGAAGGTTGATGCTAATTTCTTCCTGCACGCCTGGTTCTGCAGCTTCCTTCATATCTGAACTCATAGAATGAGATGGAAGCATCAGGATGTCAGAGGTCAGATTGTAGAAACTACATGAAAACAGGATTATTGTGTTAACTGATAGAATAGTATTATTGATTGTTACGGTTACTTGTTCAAAAACGGTGTAAAACAAAACAAATCTCCACACTCAGTTTACATGTTTACAGCCACTGAGCTGCTGGAGCTTTTGATTGGTTCTTATTGACCTTTTGTCCTGCAGCAAGTCTCAGAGCCTGTTACTCACAGAGCTGACGCGTCTGCAGAAACCTAAGGACTAAATGTAACACGTCTCAGAGCTGAGAAGAATAAACCTCTCTGGAGGTAAAGGGACAAGATGGAAAAAGACTATCTGAAAGTGAGACACGGTTCTTAAACAGTGAGAATGATGAGGTTCTAAAATCATCTCAAAGATTCACGATCATCTTTGTGCTTAGAAACCATTTAACCACCAGTTATAATGTCATAAAGCATCAGCCTCTGTAGAGGATACAGGTTTACTGCTAACCTGCTTCTTGTTTCTATAACAAACTGTTCTGTGTGACAGGATTCGATCAAATCCACAAACCATTCAGAGGACTTTCTCCAATATTCACAGTTTATAGGATGAGGTTGTGATGAATTCCAGGAGCTGAAACATCAACCAGATGTTTACCTTCAACCTGCTCCAGAACCACAGCAGGGACATGAGCAGAATGTGTCTCTAGAGACATAGCTTGGTTTGTCTCTCATCACCATCAAGGCGCAACACAGCAGATGGGCCTGCAGGGCAGCTGGTAGTGATTTTAGATGTTAAATGTTTTCATCTCTACAACCATAAAACAGCTTTTAGTGAAGACATGGTTCGTCTTAGTGTCCCTCCTGAGGTGAACAAGAAGCTTCATAAATAAAACATCTTGTTCATTAGTCATGAAAAGGTTTAAAAATCAGGTCAGACGACTTGAAGGAATCAGAGAATTAAGTTTTAGATTTGTTACTGAAAGAAAAGCACAAAGTTTTCTACTAAAGAACAAACTGAACTGAAACACTGATTCATCATCATCATCATCATCATCATCATCATCATCATCATCATCATCATCATCATCATCATCACATTCTGACTTGATCTGAATGATTCCAACAGGTTTGAGTCGACTCCCAGCAGAATAACAGTTTTATTCTAGAACACAGTGAGTTTCACTGACTTTCATTTCACTGATCCACTCTCAGACGGACATGATGAAATAAACCTCTGATCAGATTCAGCCCAACAGCAGAACTTCAGTCAGTAAAGTGGAAGCAAGGTTTTAATAATTTAGCATTTTTCATTAGTTTTTTTTTAGTTTAGCTTTTGTTTCAAATGTTTATCTAGTTAGTTTTAATTAGTTTTTAACGTTTGTTTTAGTCATTTTAGATTTTTTGAAAGTGCTTATTTTCAGTTTAGTTTATATTAGTTTTAGTCTTTTGTAATATGACTTACATATCAGGCACAAGACTGAAAAAAGAATAGAAATAAATTGTGTTCAACAAAATCACAGAAAATCATAAATGTAGTATCAAAGGAATATGACAAAGAAACAAAAAATGAATTCGATGGTGTAGATTTGATCTTGGCATTGGTGGGGACCAGGATGAGACGTGTGTCGGGTTTTTTTGTTTTGTTTTGTTTTTTGGGGGGTGTTGAGTGCACGCTGAGACAGGAAATATTTAAAGTGCAGATTTTGCTCGGTGCTTCTAAACCTACTGTTCTGATCCTGTCAGTTTGACCCAGAACCAGACCTCCTCCCTGTGTAACAGCCCCAGGTCCCCTTGGTCCTGGTCCCAGTAGCTGGTTCCAGGAGCATTTTAGAGGCATTTTGACCAAGATAGTCCCAGTCCCAGACCTCCTCCCTGTTTAACAGCCCCAGGTTGCCTGGTCCTGGTTTTGGCATCCAGGATCATTCTCAAGGGGGAAATTTGCATAACTAAGGCCATAACCAGGCTTCCTTCCTGGGTAAAAGCCCTGAGTCAGCCCGGTCCTGAGTCCATAGTGGGGTCCAGGAGCATTTTAGAGGGGTTCTGACCAGGAAATAGACCCAGAACCAGACCACCTCCGTAGGTAACAGCCTCGGGTCCCCCGTTAAGTTTAATTCCTTGAGTTTAGTGTTTTTTGTCATTGAAGAAAAAGTCATGGATCTTCTGCTGGCGTCTGCCCTGCAGGGCACTGTTTGGATGAAATGCCTTTAAAAGTCGTGGCTGAGACTTAATAAAATATGTAAAACACGCTACCACACGTCATTTACAACACAGCACGTTGAAAACAGGATCACATGTAATTTACGTCACTGTGCGTTGCGATTCACAGCGTGTTTACGTGTAAAATATGGCGTATCCGGTTATTTTATAGATGTATTTTGATTTCTCTGACGCACAGCAGCGCAGCACCTGGTCCGCTGGGCTGCACGTATTATTATTGCTGGAGATGCAGCGTTATGTCTGCATACTCGGATAGAAGTATTGGTGGGGACATTTCAGTAATTTCTGTATATTGGTGGAGACAAGTTAAAATAATTACATGGAGAGGTTATCTCTCCTTGTATGTTAAAGAAAATGTAAACTTTATGCAGTGAGTGAACGTAACATTCATTCCTGGTGAATTGATATAGGTAGATTGTGATTAAGTTTTATTTTGTTGTTCTACACATTATGTGTAGACTGGTTTTTAGTTTGGAGCCCTTCTATTGAAAGAAGATTCTGGATGAGATGGCGAGCCAGACCTGTGGACGACGCTTGGAGGATACCTGTTAGTTGACTGGCCAGCAGCTACAGGGATCTACTGTGAAGGCTTCTTGGAACTCTCATGAAGCTACAGGGATCTACTGTGAAGGCTTCTTGGATCTCTCATGAAGCTACAGGGATCTACCAAAGCTTCTTGGATCTCTCATGAAGCTACAGGGATCTACCAAAGCTTCTTGGAACTCTCATGAAGCTACAGGGATCTACCGTGAAGGCTTCTTGGAACTCTCATGAAGCTACAGGGATCTATCGTGAAGGCTTCTTGGAACTCTCATGAAGCTACAGGGATATACCAAAACTTCTTGGAACTCTCATGAAGCTACAGGGAGCTACCGTGAAGGCTTCTTGGAACTCTCATGAAGCTACAGGGATATACCAAAACTTCTTGGAACTCTCATTAAGCTACAGGGATCTGCTTCTTGGATCTCTCATGAAGCTACAGGGATCTACCAAAGCTTCTTGGAACTCTCATGAAGCTACAGGGATCTACCAAAGCTTCTTGGAACTCTCATGAAGCTACAGGGATCTACCGTGAAGGCTTCTTGGAACTCTCATGAAGCTACAGGGATCTGCTTCTTGGATCTCTCATGAAGCTACAGGGAGCTACCAAAGCTTCTTGGAACTCTCATGAAGCTACAGGGATCTACCAAAGCTTCTTGGATCTCTCATGAAGCTACAGGGATCTACCAAAGCTTCTTGGATCTCTCATGAAGCTACAGGGATCTACCAAAGCTTCTTGGAACTCTCA
>SSNR01002169.1:0-10289 GCA_006937965.1 Callopanchax toddi
TTAGTCATAATAGTCACTTCTTGTGGTATTTTGATCAAAGCTGTCATTAGAAAAAGTGTGTACTCTTCCACTGCCTAGTGCAGAGCTGGAAATTGTGAATACATAAAGTCAAAGGAAAGTGTGTGCTCTCCAGTCAGACAAATCTCACAGACATCAGCTGCACTAGCAATTCACTGCAACAAAAACCAAACACATGGCTAATTAGCATATCAATACTGAGCCTCTTCCTGATGCCGTTTCTCTAAATTACCATTTCTCAACCTATTTTCAGATGTCATTTACACCCACACAAAACATGCTCTTAGTAAATGAGTTGCTAAACTCAAAGCGTAAAACTGATACATTAATGAATCAATATTCACGTCATTTCTGCTGTGACTGTTGCGTAATCCTCTAGAAGTGCCTTTGATTATGTGCACTGCACCGTTTAAGTAACTGGAGAGCACAGAATCATTTCCATTTTTATTCATTTTTTATATGATGCAGCTAAAGTTGTTATTCTTGTGATACCTAACGGCCATAAATAAATTTCCCTCTTCATTTAGATGTCTTTTATTTCACTTTCTAGTTCTGTTATTCTTTAGATTTACCAGCTTTTTATGAGATATGTGACATTCACTAGTATTTAGTTTATTTTCATCCATGTTTTTGTCTCTGTGTGTGTGTTTCCTTGTGTTTGTCTATTAGCAAAATATCTCAAGAACCACAGCATGGATTTTAATGAAACTCAGAGTAATCATTGGATGTATATCTACTAGGGCTGCCACGATTATGTCGACTATTAAAATCCTTGATGACAAATTTAGTAGTCGACGCATCGTTTTTTTAAAAGCTGTTTTTCACTGCCTTTCTGTCGTCTTGCCTCTTTCCGAGCAGCCAGAACCTGGAGCAAACCGTCTTTTCTTGCATCCAGCAACTCCTCTGTGATTGACCTTGTTCGATTGGACTATTCCGCTGGGCTGTTAGACCTGACAACAAGGTGTTGCATCTCCGCCAGACCCAGAGCATGAAGTCCAGTGGAGATGCAACACCTTGTTGTCGAGTCATGCTCCGGGTCTGCAGAGCTCTGTGTTGCAGGTCCGCGAAGCAAAGCTCTGTGCTCCGAGCACCTAGCACTGTGAGAGAAAAAAGTCCTTAAAACTCACTCAGTAGTGATACTAATTCTGCCTAGTGACCTCAGTAAACAGATCAACTGTTAGTGAAAATAAAAAGTAACACGAAGGAATAACAGGTTCTATTTTAGGCTTGGGACTACTTTATGAGAAAGAACAGCTGTAAGCCTCCGCTGAACGGCACAGGGACATGATGCATCGTCCCCAAGGAGACCTACTTCTGTAAACACGTATCCGAACGTTGTCTCAAACCTCACAGACGATGAAAAATAACACAAAGTCAGGAGCTGCTCAGAGATTATCTTTAGAAAACTTTACCAGGTTTAGCTTAGTAGCCAGTGTTTGTATTTACAGACGTAGGCGTCTTTAGGGCTGCTACATCATGTCCTTGTGTCGAAAAGTAGTACGGTACTTTCACAATAAAATGTCCCTATAAATGCCGCTCCAGCCCCGCTCTGATCTGCGGGCGCACACAGGCTGAGTGGGCCCCTCTCAACAGTTACGGCCAAAAAAAAAAAAAAGACAGACCCGAGTTCTCTGGTGTGAGGAAGAGGATGGCGTGGGTCGGGAATCGGGATGCCCTAGTTTGGATCCTGCCCCTGCAAGTCGCGACCCGGGTCCGGATAAGCGGAGCGAGGTGAGGCCAGGCGAGACTTTTCTCTCATTTAAACACTCTCGTTGTTACCGGCTGGACCATTAGAGCGGCAGAATAAAAGATCAGACCCGAACACCGTGTTTGGTCACCGTAAGCCCGCAGCTCCGTTCTCACCTGCTGAGAGGCAGCAGCGTCGGCGCAGCAACCGACCTCCTCAGTCAGCGCGCTGTATTTTTTTAAAGCATGTGAAATTGCATTTAAAAAATCTGCGAGGCCACGAGACGTACTCATTTTATTTAGGATTTAGATTTAGCATTTACTTTTTTGTCAGCAAGGATCATTCAGTTTTTCCTGGTACCTCCAAAGTAACACTAGTTTCTGGTCGACCTGAATCCGTGTACTCTTTATTAGCAAAAAGGGAATAATGAAATAATGAAAACTGATCTGTTTTCCTGTATTTCTGATTGTTTTTCCATAAAAAAAACCAAATAACTCTTAAACCTGGATATTCAGTTTCCCTTTCAGAAACAAAACAACAAAAGAAAGTTCATGGATTGTATGACAGCCTTAATTAGTCCCAGAGGGAAGAGATAAATAATAATAATAAATGCATAAATATGCCATAAAACTGTTTTTTTGTTTGTTTAATAAAAAAAAAAACTCTAAGTACTTGTTATTTTCTCTAAGAATTATACATATAGGTATTGAAAAAAGTATCGTTAAGGTACTGGTATCGAAAACCAGGTATCATTAAAGTAGTAGTATCGAAAAATATTTAACGATACCCAGCCTTATATTGATGAGCCACTCCTCTTTTATTTACATGGTACAAGTTTTCTATCTTCAAACTAAAATCTTGTTTTTGTGAGAACTGTAATAAAATAAATAAAAAAACACAATCACATCCAGACTCTTAACTAGTGGAGTAGACTGAAGTAAACGGAGCCAGGAGAAAGCAGTGCAGCCATCTTCCTGAGTAGCATCAGCCGCCCTGTTCAGGCATCGATTCGCCTCTGGCTAAGGTTGATTGCCTCATTTGTTTCTGAGTAAACCCAGCAGAACCTGCATGGCATTTATGGTGCTTGGTAAAAACCTGATTAGCAGGCTGTCTGGGTGTTCACATTTATCAATAAGCAGCTTTGGAATGCCTGAAAATTAGTTGAGAAATAGTTTGTGATCGGTTACTGATTATTCATTCTATTATATTGTTGTGTTGCTTTTGCCTCACAAATATTGCTTTGAGAAGATTAAGTTCCAGACTTGCGTGGGTGTGGCTTTGGCCTTGACGATGGTGAATTCCACATTTATCTTGTCAGACTTTGGGTGTTTAAGGTTGAAGATTTTTCTTTTTTATGAGCTGTGCCTTCAGGCTTTTTAAAGTACTTAGTTTTCATGTTATTAAATTTAAATAATGGCACAAAAAAAACAACAACTTTGTATCAGTAACGTTCCCACGCTGAGCCCAGGATAGCGTCTGTGTGAGTTAAACTTGAGTAACGCCTTTGAGGAATACTCAGGTAACAGTAAACATTTGTGTGATATTCTTATTTGTAACACGTTTGCTCAAATACTGACATTGTTCCCAAAACAAGCGTTAAAAAACCAACCTGTTATTTCTCCTTTAAACACCAGTAATGACTGGGTGTGACATGTTAAATGTTTACTTCTAAAAAGATTAAAGCAAGCATCGGTGAGTTGAACAAAAACATCATTTTGACTCCAGTTTTAGTCATTTAGATGTCTTAAAGTTTTCTCACAGGGAAAATAAGAAGCGATTCAATTAGCTTCCGTTTGGTGTTTGCAGGCTACTGAGCAAGGCCTCGCCGTCATTAAAGTAAGTGGCTGTTCTTTTTCTGACACTTTATTAAGGCTTGAATGCATCTGGGGAAAACGGCGACATTCTTTCATCAAAGGGCTTACAAACGCACAAACTCAGTTACTGAGTTTAGAGGCAATTTGAGGAGTTAGAGCTGTTTGAGGCGAGGGCAGTGGGGGGGGTGCCCTTTGACTAACAAAGTGTGTATTTATGCCTGTCTGCTAACATAGAAAGTGGGCTGTGTCCACTACTTCTGTAAAGCTGCAGGCCATGTTCCATTTCCTGTGTGAGTACTTACTTACCATGCCTAAAAACAGATAGTCTTCAGAAAGGAAATGACTCGGATTCTTCAGCAAATTCATTGCTTTTAACGACTATGTAACTGTGGTGTTCTTTGTGTGTTTTTTAAACTACCTGATATGGCATGGCATCATAATGGCACGCACATGACATGTATCAAGTCTTCATAGCTTTTCCCTGCAGGCAGTCAAGGGAAAGGTTAAGGTTTTGAGCAGATTATAATATGCATGCTTCCAAGTATCGATTTTCTGTCACGGCAAGTCTTTATTATTTGTGCACACTGTCTGCTGTGTGGAGCGTTCAAGACAAACCAGAGTCTGAACAGGAGCAAGAAAAGCATTTGACTGGTTAACGTGGAAGCAGCCACTGAATACTGCACCGTGTGTGAAGGGTGATTTATTTATTTACTGATGATTAGGGGTATTATTATGAGAGTTTGGTGGCGTAAAAACAATACTGGGTGATGAATATTGCAATAAGTGTTTAACAAAATGATAAATAGGATTTATTTACTGTATTTTAGGGACGTTCAGGTCAGATTTTTACTGATACTTTTCCTATAGCAAACTACCATCAATACATTAATGTTATTAAAATCAATGGAGTTGGTGTCGGTGATGTTGCAATAGAAGAAAATCCCCTCATATCAAACCGTTGTTTTTGTAGTATTTCATATTTCTCATCACACAAAAGGATTTGGACTGGTTTATATGCTAATTGCCTCTACTCCATGCACCCTGCTGTATGAGATGCACAGAACGGCTGCAGAATCACACTCTTCATCAAATGAGGAATCAATTCTGGGTGCAGTGAGGCTAAGCAATAACATCAGAACCTCACATTTGTTGAAAAACCAACAAGATGTTATCAGATAAAATACCTTGTTGACGGTGGGGAATAATTTCGTCCAGCTCAGGAAGCATCCTGTCTATTTTAGTGTTAAAAGAAGAACAAGCTGTTAATTATCCTTGAATAAAATCATTCTTTTGAATAGTTTTACCTTATTTGTGTTTGATGAATCTTCTTTTTTTATCAAATGCTTTCCACTGAACCATATTAACAGCAATGCTAAATTTGCTGTGGAATTCAGCAGCTAAAGCAAAAGAAATGTCAATTTTTTGAAAACCATCAGTTTGATTTGATTTAGACTTTGTGGTTTTACTTTATTCAGTTAAATGTTTAAACTTAGATCAAATTGCAAATGTAAAGAACAACAAGGACTGGGTGATATGAGGGAAGTCTAAAATCACAATGTTTTTTGTCTGTGTCACGATGCATGATGTATGGAGGACTGATCCTGCAGAAATTGGCAATTTAGAAAAAAAAAATTGCTTAAAGTAATGTGCCAAATATTGCATCCAAATAATAAGAAATTTCTCAACCTTTTTGATTCTACAGTATGACATAAATTCATATTTGTTCATCACTTTCAACAATATGAATTTAACATTATGTAAATAAGTGAACAAAGAAAAAACAGGAGAGAAAATGCAAAGAGGAAATATTAGAGGAGAAACTAAATCATGGTATCATAAAAAAGTGAAAGTAAAAAAAAATGAACAGAATTTGAAAAGATAAATAATGAAATAAAATGTGACAGTAAATAAAACAAATTGTATTGAGTGAATACAGAATATGGAAAAAAATAATGAAGTAATAAAGGAAACTAAATAAAACAATAAGTTTGGAAATTAAATGTTAAATTAATCCTGTTGAAAATGAAAAACTAATATTAATTTATGTCACACTGTAAGTAATCTGGTCCAGGTAAACAGTCTAGTTGGGAGGGGGAGTTAGTGATGCATTCACAGCATGCGGGAGAAACAAAACTCCGTGAATTACTTGCAGAATGCTTCATATATTACCATGGTAATTTATACTCGATGGTTACGATAGAGCTACTTTAACCATCGTACATGGAAAAACATACAATACATCAAGTATATTCAATATACCGCCCCTACTTGTCAGATGCTTGAATTCATACGAGTTAAGAAGTAGTTTTAAATACTGACACAGCAGACATGATGGGCGATCTTGACTCGCATTATGTGACACGTAATGCTCATGTATAGATACAGAACATTGTATCAACTGACCCGTAGCATAGAGGTCTAAAGCCTGATTTATACTTCTCCGACAGCACGTTTGCGCTCACACGTATTGACGGAGACGTTTTTGATTTTTACTTCTCCGTCAGTGTTGTGAAGCAATTCTCCACCAGGACAGCAGAGGGCGCATAACTTTTCTGTAGTAATGCCTCGGTCGACCAAAGTTTGTTTACTTCAGCTCAGTAATGGCCGACAGCGAATTTTGATTGAGTTTGAACAGATTGATCTCGAGGAACAAACAATGTTGTTAAAAAGAATTAAACGGGAGTGAGGAGACAGCTGTTGAATGTCCGTCCGTTCAGCGAGGACGAGGCAGACGACGAGCGAATATGCAGCTCTTGTTTAACCCTTTAGGGACACTGATGGATTACAGAAATGTTAGTACTTTGTCTGCCAGACGTTTCTCGAGCTGATCTATATCTGCTTCCGCAAAATTCTACTTCTACTTCTCTGTTGATAGCGGCATGAAGCCGGATATGATCACGGGGTGTTGAGCCGACCAATTACAGGCATGCGTTGTCCATTGCTTTCGACGCATAGTTAGAATTTTGGGCCTGTCTCCGTCAGCCTCTGCGAGCATGTCATAGAGAGCTTGCGTCGACGCATAATGGCGTTGCGTGTCTCCGTAACGACGCAGACGGAGAAGTATAAATCGGGCTTAAGACACCGCCTCTCACGTAGGAGAGCTGGGTTCGAGTCCCAGGCTGGACATGCGTCAGTTTTTAAATTTTCCTATAGGTGATCAGTAAAGGACAAGGTTGGGTAAGTTTGTAACATCTTTTTGCTGCGATATTAGCAGTTATTCTCAGGTCTTTGTGGTTAGCCACACATGCTAATGTTAACATAGCAACTCCTACGTCCTACGGTCCGCTTTGGCCCTGGTTCGGGTGTCACAGCAGAACAACAACAACAACAATAATAATAATAATGATGGATTTGATTTATATAGAGCCTTTCTGGACACCCAAAGCGCTTCACAGAAGTTCCATTATTCATTCACACTCTGGTGGTGGTAAACTACGTCTGTAGGCAGTCTGACAGAAGCGAGGCTACCATTCTGCGCTATCGGCCCCTCGACCACCACCAACATTCCACAACACCACTAACAGTTCACATATATTACCATCCTGAAACATTCATTGACAAACGTTGAGGAAGCACTTCCTCTAAAATTTCTCCTTCGTCCTTGGATTCGGGATCAAAGACGTAAAGCAGAATCTTGTCCGACACTTTTGTGTGACTCTTTTGATGTGAGATGCAAAACAGTCATTTGTCACACTGGCCAGCGGTCAAACTGCACGCCAATAAAATCAATTCTTGTTGCTCCTGAAACTCAGTTAAGACAAATTTTTAACAAGATCCAACCAAACTATCAGTTCTTTGCAGGTGGCAAAGCAAATCTGACAATGTGGAAATCATAGAATTTAAATGATAGTTTACTGAAGGAGCATTACATATGTAAAGTGTAAACAGTAAAATACTCTCTCCTGTGTTAACTGACAGGCTAAAAACAAGAACTGTTTGCTTCAGTTAATCTGATCTGGATTTGATCAAATAAAAAGCAAACTGGAACAGAATCTTTTGATGTGGAAATAAAAATATGAAACGCACCAAACTTCTCCCCTAGGTGGGTTTTAGTGTTTGCATATTGACTCTGATGAACCAATAAATATACACAGCCTGCCATAGAGCATGTACCTTTGATTTTGCTTACCATACATGTGCTGCTGCTGCAGGGCGAACTCATGCTCAGCTGATTAAAAACAAACTGTTGGATCTTTAATCTTGTCATGTTCTCCTGAAGCAGACGTTCATTTAGAGCTTCCAGTAGCTTTTGATACATTAGCGTCATGGCTATTAGCAAAACGCTAGCCGTTCTACTACTTTGGTAGTGGTGATCAGCAGATTGATCATGTGCACTGAACTAGGCACAGTTTGGACAGGTTAAATGCACTTACAGCTACTCCTCCTGCTATTCATACTCTCCTTCCTCAGCTTTTTAGTGACTAAGTAAGGTTTTGGTGCGTTACTGATACTGACACTGCGCTGCACCAACCTACATGTCACCAGTTAGTTTATTTATGGATACAACAGTACAAACACACCTTATTTTATTCTTTTTTAACCCTTGTGCTGTCAAGGTTGGTCAAATTGACCCCAAATGACTAGAAAACTCCACAGGCCCCAAAATAAGGACAGTGTGAGGGTTAAACTAACATTATAGCAGTGGCGGGCTGTGACTTTCACCTCTGGGCCTTCAGTGATTTTCTCCTCAGTTCAACCTAAATTAATACGCATCATAATACCATCAATCTGACACCACAGCTCCAGAATCCATACAGAATCACACATACACATTACATCACCCATAGGCTGGTCAACGCACATTATTGGGCAGATCAGAACCGAACCGGTCCGGCTCTGTTACGCCGCTGTAGCTAACACGCACAGCCTGACCAGCAGTACAGCTCATATGTTTCAGCTCAGTGACACGCTACAGGTGGTTGATTACTAATGAAATAAAATGACAAAACACAATGAAAACACAAATAAAATGCTGCACTCACCAACACGGATCTCCTCCACATCACTGCTCCAAACAAAATATCCATCAATACCAGCTTTATAATCCCAGCGTCTCTCTGAAGCAGTTATCCACGGTAAAGTTCATAATTCCTTTTCTAAAATCGATGGATAAACAGTATTTCCTGCCTGGGACTGGATCATTTCTCCTCCTGCAGCCATCCTGGGTTAAAAAAATTCTCCGATAGCTGTCGGTAGCTACTTTAGCGAGTTTAGTTCAGATATTCGCCGCCTCTGGGCCAAACCGAGTCCTTATCCAATCACAGGACACGTTTTTGTCAACAGAACGTGAGGTATGCTAGCTGGCCTCGGTCAATCAGACTCGAGAGCTGATTGGCTATCGCAACTGATCGTCTCTACTTTATGCAAGCGGACCGGGGCCTGCTCTGTTGATTCTGAAGGTCCTGAGAGAAGCACTTGGGTGGTAGAGAAGCACCTAGTGGCAGACTTCAATCTGCCTAACAACACAAGCAAGCTGAAATCTGATTGGACAACACCCTACCTTGATATCTTAACACTGGAAGCGGCGCAACCAAGTGGAGATAATATGATATAAAGAGAATAGACCAGGGAGAACATTTTTATTTAATAATATTAACCAAAAGAAAAATACTTTTACTTTTCTGAGTAAGTTTAGGCCAGCAGAGAAGGCCTTGAAGGCCCTGACGGCCCGCCACTGCGTTATAGCACTTCAAAGATATGGACACATGTGACGTGCATTGGTAGTTTGTCGTTGTAAACAGAAATCAGTTTAGTTGAATATTAAATTAGTGAAACCAAGATTGTATGATTGCTGAAAATTTGAACTCATTAGTAACTTTGCAGGCCAGTGTATCAAACATGAGCTTGTTTCTCAGACTTTGATCAGGGAGATGGGATGTTTGCTAAGTGACTGTAGCAGATAAGGTGTAAAGTGGTTGATGACATGGAGCCATCTCCTGTACTGACTGGCATACTTACCAGCTGACCCTTATCCTATCACATGCTGTTGGATGATACACATCCATCTCCTCAGGTAGAGAAAACCCCACTGAGTGACGGCACACAGATAAAGACAGCAGACAGAAACTGATTTTCTTTAGCATGTTATTCTGAAACTTTACTTTTAGACTTGAGCTTTATAAAGTTATTTTTTTTGGATAGTATATGCTATAATTCTTGTTTTACTTTAGAACAACATCAGATAGTGTTGTCTATGAATTTTCTGTAACTAGAACAGTTTTTAAGTGATAACTTTAAGGTTGTTCTCCTATTTTAAAACCAGGTGAATATGTGTAAATAGGATTATATTAGATCATGAACACCTCTTCTATTACTTAGATGCAGGTTTGTTTTTGTTATGTAGATGTAGTCACATACCATGTGCAAAACTAAGTGAGTGGGCTTCTGAACTAGTAATGAAATGCTGACCAGGACCCTCAGATGCTCTTTGGACGTTATTAGCTGCTGCTGTCAAATCCCTCTTTGCTTCATTTGAATTTTATAGACAATACAAGTGGGTTCATCCTTGTGCACGCCTGCAGGTGTGTGTGTGTGTGTGTGTGTGTGTGTTTTGTGCATCCATTATCATCACTGTACCTGGAATTATGAGCATGGGACAACTTTCACACCCATTAAAGGAGGAAATGAGAGAACACCTCACAGCACAAATGCTGACATTTCATGAAACTAACCACAAGTTACTAAATGGCAGAATAATGAGAACAAATAACAACAAGCCGCTGGATGTTTAAGGATTTCTTTTTGACATTTACCAAGCAATTAATTCCAGC
>SSNR01002175.1:0-10211 GCA_006937965.1 Callopanchax toddi
TCCCGTTGTTGACTCAGTGTCCTGACAGACTGGCGATTGGCATTCACAAACATAATAATTTATCATTTTTTATTAAAATGAATTCACACCAACTTGATTAAAGAGCGCTCTAACCTAAAACTAACAACTCATCGCCGACAGCGAGCAGGCAGCTGGCAGACTAGAGCGGTGCCAGTCTGAGATGTTAAAGTAGTTTTAGCTTTAAAAAATCTAACACAATGATTAAAACAAGCATCTGTTACACAAACTCCACACAACAAAGGGCTCAAATCATCATATTTATGGGATTATTGATCGTACAGAGTGTTAAATTATCCTACAAATACTTTATTTATCTACATCTGACAACACTGTAAGCAGCGCCACCTAGCTGGGAGCTCCCTTAGGTGACGTCACAGGTCCACATATGAAAAAAACATGCGTTTTTAGAAGCTTTGCAAAAAGGGGCACTTTTGACTAGAAAAATGGTTTAAAAAATGTATTGTAAAACGAAATACCCTCAATAAACTTTTTAAATAGTATTTTTGGACAGAATTTTATCTGGAAAAAAAAAAAGAACTTTGAATTTGCTCTTTAATATAATCAGTAGCAACACAGTTATTCTTCAAATGTAGAGCTAAAACTAAATGTGCTGTATTTCTCATTGTTCAACAGGTAAAAGGTCTGACCTTTATCAGAAGGATGACCCAGATTGGGTGCCATCAGTTGGAATGACAGGTCAGTTGAAACCTTCTCTGCACACGGTCTGACCTCATAGATATACCAGGTAAGTTCTTTCGTTGTTTAAATGGTCCTGATTCAGCTTTAAAATTATTCGCGTGTCAGACTGTTAGTAATTTGACTACGGACATGATTTATATCCCCAATAGAAGAGGTTTATTCGGCATTAAAAGGTTTTATTTCTCATAAAGCTTCCCAGCAGCTAGGCTAAATTAGCCGTTGTTTGGAGCTAACACAGCTAGCTGTCATTGGCCTGTCTTAAAGACCGTTTGTTGGATCGTTCGCTGGTTTAAACACAGTGAAAGGTATTTCAACGAAATAATAAACAACTTTTAGATGTTGTTCTACTTCTATGTAGAGTTAAATGTGTTATTGGTGGGGAGAAAGCTTCTTTTGTATAGCTAATTGCTAACAGCAGGCTAACGCTCGA
This sequence comes from Callopanchax toddi, assembly GCA_006937965.1. NCBI lineage: Eukaryota > Metazoa > Chordata > Actinopteri > Cyprinodontiformes > Nothobranchiidae > Callopanchax > Callopanchax toddi. Next base: position 1,151 of record SSNR01002175.1, read on the forward strand.
TTTATACAGAAAACAGCTTATGGTGGTGAATCACTAAAACACGCTTCTCTTTTCCTTTAAAGTGTCGAAAAACGTTTAGACTAATGAGGAAAGCGCAAATGGGTCAGATAAAATCCAAATTTGACTTTTTTTTTCTAGCAGCTGCTGCTGCTCAGTTTTTTTCTATGGTTCTGATAGCTCTCCTTTTAAACGCATTAGCTTTGTTTCTAAGCCTGTAAGGCTGAGTTGCTGTTTATTACAACTTTCAGACATAAACGGAGTGTTTTTTTGTTTTTTTTTGACACCGTGATATAAACGGTGGAGTTTAATATGAAAGTATTTTGATGTTTTAATTTCATCCGGTAACATCGTTTACTCCATGAGCAGAGGATAGCTTTTTACTAAACCCAGTAGCTTTAAACATATGCCATTTCTAAACAGCAGAGCTGAGTGTTTAAAATAATTTTTAATTTGAGCTCAATCTCCAGTAGTGTCACTTCAGTAGTCAAATCAGGTCTCCAGACAGAAATAATCTGACTATTCTGTCTGTACACAGGTTCAATTACAGTGTAGCGATCACAAGTCTATAGTGAGCTATTTAAATCCAACTGTATAAAGTCTGATTTAATGTGTCTCCATTCTGTGTTCTGTTTTAGATCAAGATGGCTAAAATTGAGCTAAACTACTTCAACTGGTAAGTTAACAATTTCTGGATCTGTAGACGACGCTCCATCACATGTTTATTGTTTAACTGTGTTTATTTAGCTTTGCTGGACTCATCAGCAAACAGCTGAAGCAGATTAAATAACTGCAGTCATGTTGATGAGACTCAGATTAGTCAGGTTCAGTCAAACATCACAACATGACAATAAATGTAACTCTACCATGTCACAGTTAATAAATGAACAGAGAAATCCTCTTTCTGCTGAATTTCCAACCTTTTAATGTAGAATGATTTGTAGATCAGAGGCCACATGTTGTATACCAAGAGGTTGTAGGTAGGACCCAGACGCAGATAGGTTAGTAAAAGGAATTTATTATTAACACTAGGACTAGGACTAAAACACAACGAAACCCTTACGGAAAAAACACGTTTTTCACATGGGATAACATGTGATCCCATGTGAAAAACATGTGAGCACATATTTTAACATGTGGTGACTTTAAAAGCACATGTAAAAATAATTCCGTACATGTGTATCACATGTGGAACACATGTAGAAAATTTTACCACATGTGGAGCACACAATTTTCACATGTGGAAAATAAAATGTGTGTTCCACATGTGATTCAATTGTAATTTACATGTGAAATACATGTAAATCACATGTTACACATGTGAAATACATGTCATGCACATGTGATACACATGTGCATGACATGTATTTCACATGTGTAACACACGTGCTTTACATGTATTTCACATGTGTATCACATGTGAAATACATTTTCTAAATTTTACTTCTTTACCATAGTGACATGAATGTTAATGCAAACAAAAATGACTTCATCTTGAATATTTACTCAATTTTATTTCAACAAACAAGGTTTATGTACTATGTAATAAAAAAACATTTGCAGAGATTCAGCAAAAGTTAACACTCAATCTTTTGTAAATACAAGCTACAGATAAGAGTATATGCCAAAGGCATATGCTTAATTTAAATAAATATTGACACAATGAAAGTTAGATATATGCAATGAAGTCAACAATAAGTTAAGATGAATCAAAACCGTGAACAAATAAGTGAAATAAGTAATAAGGTAACAGTATCTGTTTTGATTTAATCACCTTAAGTGCCCTTCAGTTCATATACATTAAACAGGAAAATGATCTATAAATGCACCAACATCAGTAAAGAATAATTCTAAGAGTTAATGGGTAGGGAAGGACATTTTAGGAAAAAAGTTGACATCTTGTGGAGAAGGCAGAAAGCAGACATTGGTTTGGTTCAACTTTCAACTACGATAATCTACTGAAAAATAAAATAAAATCTCTTGCACAGTTTAACAGCACTGAAATATTTCTAAACCACTAAGGCCTTGTGACATCTGTTGTATACATTTCAAGCAGGCAAGGACTGGTAATGTTCCACAGAGACCAGCACAGATATCAATCTCGCTCTAAACTGTTTGGTAGCAAACAAATGATATAATTAATGTCCTTTCTATATACAACACATTTCTCAGACAGTTGTGAAAAATCCAGCGCAATCAATGTAAAAAATTCACATGGCACTGACATAATATATTTAATCTGGCATCTAGACTCTCCATAGTAGCCAGTAAGAAATGATACTGGTTTTGAAACACACTTCTTTACAAGACATAATACATGTTCATTACCAGCATGACCCCTGACACTGACAAAGGAGACTATTTGGCAAATGCTGCCATCAGATATCCTGACTAGAGTGTTATCTCGCTTAAGTTTCCTTCTGTAATAAATACTCAAATATAGCTGGAAGTTGTGTACTGCTTTGTGGTAAAACACTGCTTGATCTACTGCACAGTAGCCAAGGTGTTGCTCAATAGCATTCTTTTCATTAAGACTGAGTGCTCTACAGAAACCGTGACCAAAAAGCACAGTGCTGTCCACTTTTTTTGTATGTTTATTATTACTGTGGCTCTGTATCATTGAGTAAAACAGCTTATTGACTCTTGGTTGGGAATCTGTCATCACAATTTCCCCAATGTTCTCCACATGTTTTAATAAAAGAAATGATGTTACTATCTGTAAAGGTACAGATTGAGTTCCATTGTATAGTTTTAGCAGATACCCATTGCACCCTTCAAAACTGTATGCACTGTAGCACCACAAAGGCCCCCAGTTTCTAACACTGTCACTGAGATGGAGAAGAATGTGAATGTTGTACGTCATATATGGTTTACCATATAAGGTTTCAAAGTCCTGCACAAATTCATTCAGGTGTTGAGATGCATAAAAGAGCTCTAGCTGTGTAATGGATGCCATCTGTAAAACATAAACTGCTTGGCATAAAAGAAGAAAGTGTGCAAAAAATCTCCCAGGAAGAATAGATTTTAAAACAATAGGAGCATAAAACAAAAGAAAAGCTCGCCATTCTGAGGCTTTCCAGTAAGCTCTAGTGGTGAGAGATCTTGGCAGTCTAGTGATGTTAGATGGGGGTTGAAAGGATTTTATCTTCCTGTCAATTTCATTTATTCTAGTTCCTATATACCAAGGTTCTTTATGGTGAGAACTGTCAAACCACAGGATAGACATCTGTCTCATAACCCCTAAATCAATGCAGTGCATGGACTCAACAATAAATCCAGAAACGATGTCAAAAAAAGGAAGTGACATCAAAATGGTTGGCCCCTTTACACCAAAATTATGACCAACCACTTCATTCCTTCCTAATTCAACCATATCTGCATGAGAGCGTTCTGTCACCTCATCTTGATAAGGATAAACTTGAACAAATCCTTTCCCTTTATCAACTCTTTCTCCAGAATGTAGACACCAGTTACACCCAAATTTTCCATTGAACTGTTTGATATTTTGTAATGCTGCTCGTGCCACACTATCACATGAACAAATGATAGCGTATGCATATGATTTAATAATTTTACCCTTTAAACACCACTCAAAACCTGCTGAACTAAGAGTTTTCATTTCATTAATAAATGGTCTAAAAAACACAGAGATGGCTGGCCTTTTAACACCAAACCACAGTCCTGTTAAAAACATGTTTTTTTTCCTTATGTTAGGTGGGAGTTCATTTATGTAACAAAGCAAAGGCCAGATAGAAAAGGAAGACGATTTGAAGATGGGTACACCATCAGTGTTAAAAGTGAAGCTAAACGAGTAATCTTTTTTCAAATTAGAGTTTTTGTAGATTTGTTTATACATGTTCCCATCCATAATGTCTGAAATGGTATCACAGTCTCTTGGCCTTGTTTTTCTGTAATTTAATAACTCTCCAAGTTTTAAAGTCTCTAAGACATGTTTCAGTTGACCAATAAGGGGCAAGGTAAAGAAAAAATTTTCATTTTTAGTTAGTTCATTTCTGTCAAATGCTAGATGGCAAGTATTACATGCATCATTTTCCAAATCACCAAAGCATTTGGGGCAATAAACATGTAAATCATATTTCCCAGTTTTAAACATTTTTTTGAAGAGATACTTGGTGGCTGGCAAAGTGCAATCTTGTGGCAGAATAAGAATCAAGATTTGGAGAAGTGTCTGCAAACCAGCATTTGTCAATCCCACTGTTCCAGCAAAGGTCATCAGAAGAAGAATGGTTTGTCCAAGAGTCACAGGTGCTCCTTTGTACAATGGGGACTGCATCATGTCATCATTGATCTACAAAAAAGAAAAATTAAATAGCAGTTAGTAACAGCTCTCATGTCATACACAACATAAGTAGGAACTTTGATCACTGGCTTGAATAAAGGATCATAATTAAAGCTGACAATTGCATGTGTTGTGTTACAAAAATAAGTCACAAATCTAATAATATTAAAAAATATAATCAATAAAAAGCACAAAAGGTTAACTATATTTTTGACAAATGTAAAGCTTTTACATTTGGTATACTTCCTTAGACATATTTTCCAAATAGAGGTGAATGGTTTGTTTGGTTATGAGGAAATAAATAAATACAATAGATCCTTGATAAGGGCAATATTAACTCAAAACTGAGCCTACCGTGTGCTCAGAGTCACAATTTGAGTGGTTATCTCCACCATCATCATTTGCGTCATCATTTCTGTGGCTATAGTCAGGCTCCTGCAAACAGGCAAAATACATAAATATTAACTCAGAAAAGTTTGTCGTGTTCAAATTTGTTTTGAGAGACACAAAATAATGAAATATAATTTTAAGTACATTTAGCTTTGTTAGCACAGCTACTTGACATTTTCTTTTCTAAATTCTTTTGAGTACTCAACCATCATAGTGTTATACTGAACCTTTAATTACACTTAGCAGCTAAATTCCAAACATACCTCAGAATCAGAGTCCAGGTCTGAACTAGTAGCACTGTTGTTTCCATCTATGGTGTCTTCAAGGGGCTGCTAAATAAAAGAGAGATTATATAAAGTTTTTTTGCAAATGTGTTAATATATACTCCAAAAAGCTTTACTTGTGTTTCTCTCATTTCCATTTGTAGTTATTCTGTTCTGAGCAGAATGGATCTTGGGTCATGTTTTGAAGATGCTAGCCATAGTTTCCCCCCTGTTCAGGAATTATGTATGTTTTTAGAAATCCATATCAGTTGTAGTCTGACCCTGTTCTATGATATAAGACAATACATCTTTTTTTTGCCAAGGCTGTCCCAAGTCCTGTAGAGCCCCATGCAATTAGAACTAAGCATCTGTCAGCATTAGCCAATAGCGTTAGACATCTGCCTACATACAATTACAGAGTGTGAGTGTTTGTGGAAGTACCTAGACGGATGCAATGCTGGCAACATTTCTTTTGGGCAAGTTACTTTTAAATAATAAATAAATAAACAGCCTAACATGATAATGATCATTGTAAAACTGTGTTTTAGCTCTGTTGGCCAGCTAGAGGTTCATGAATGAAGGCGTTACTAATTCAGCTGTACACATGACAATAGGAATTACATCTTAAGCGGCAACAGATTTTTGCCCCCTCTAGATGGTGCCATCTGCAAAACCTATTTAGTGCAACTTTAAAAAGAAGCAATACGTGTCACAAATGGTGATCAGGATATTTCACATAAGTTCATTGAATTTTTGCATACTTCGTTATGGGCCTATTCATGTTGTATTAATCTGAAATTTCTGGTATTTAGTAAGGTCTTACTTGGGTTCATTTCAAAATATTAAACTTACTTTTTCACAAAATAGAAACAACTACATCCTTTCTTTTTACCCTGATTGTGGTAAGAATGGAAATTGCATTATCCTACCATATGGCATATTCATCAACATTTGACTGGTGCTAATTCCCAATTTGTCTTTAAGTAAAAAATGCATTGAATCTCTGCATGAAACCGATTATTGACCATTGCTAGGGAAATGAGGCAATTCCTAATGCCTAACATAAAAAACCTGCAAACCTACCGCAAGGTCAGAGCTCAGAGTTGGACCTGGGTCAAAGTTGTATCTCTCTGTATGGTCATCACCAGACTGATGTAAAAGAGGGACATTAAAACAAATACATTTTGAGTGTTCAATTCATGATTTTGAAATATGTATGAGTAGTACTGGTTTTTAGTTTACTTGAAGTAGAAAATAGTCAAAGTAATCTCAGTTATAAAGATCACTGAGAATTATTTAATGTGGGCTGAAGATAACTCAGAACAAGGACTGTTCAATAATAAATCTCAGTCATCTGAAGTAATAATTTCATAGCTGTTCAAGTGAATGCTATGTCTCTGCTCCAAAACACCTGAGTCAATGGTTTCATTAACTCTTCAGCATGTTTTGCAGAATCATGTTGCTCACCAACTGATTAAAATCAGGTGTGTTGGAGGAGAGAAACTAAAAAGATGCAGGACAGTGGCCTTTGAGGATGAGGACAGAACTGTCATAGACCATGTTCCTCTATCTGATGCTAAAGTGATGGAGTAAATTTTTTAACAAAAAAAACTTTACTTAAATGGATAAATAATTCCTGACATTGGTAATAAATGGCAGAAATTTGGTGCTGAATGGGCCATGGTCTGAGTAGCTGTTCACCCTTATTCACCATTAAGAAATAATCTTTAATTTCAAAATCTGAAATAACTGACTGTTTACTGTGGGCAAAGTACAGACTATAACTCACACACAATTCACACAATCACAATTTTAAAAATATTAATTGAAATTCTTTAGACTTACTTCTTCAGGTTCACCACTCAAATTGAAATTTCCCTCTTCACCATCATAAGCACGAACATCTTGCCAAGTGGGTTGCTTAAACAGAGAGATACATTAGATAAATAAATTAAAGTCACATTCAGCAGCAGGGTAAACAGTGTAGCTTTAACGTTTTGGTTTTTTTAAGCCTCTTAACAACGTTCTAATATAGTATAGCTATGAATATATTGTGGAGATAAAAAAAAAGAGAAAGAAATCAATAAAGTGGTTGTCCCGCAGTTCTCTAAAAACTTTAGCCAGTCCAGCTGTCTGTCTGCCACATTTCCGCACTGCTTGGATCTGCCATTATTCCACTGGGGAACATTTTGCTGTTAAACATCCCAGAAATGAAAGGGGGACAGAATCATGCTTCCATTTTAAGATAAAAATGCCAGAGTCCCCCCCAAAAAATACCTTTTTGGCTAGCAGAAATCTAAACGTTTGGAGGTGAGAAGAGGAAAAACTGGGAGAACGTTTCTACGGCTGGAGTTAAACTCTGCATTGTTACTATCGCCAAACGGTGTCCCATGTCCGCGGGGAGGTTCGCATATTGATTACACCTGATGGGAGGGGTGAGTGCCCATACTGTGTTTAGCTAGCAATTAGGGATGTAACGATTCACTCAAGCCACGATTCGATTCGATTTTCAATTTATTGGTCACGATTTTCGATTTTTTTCAATTTTTCAGAAAAAAATGAATTTCAGTTTTTAATTTATATGGCCAAATAAATTATTTTTTTTAACAATTCCCCTTTAGTCCTTGTTTCAAATTGTAACTTTTTATTGTCTTACTAACAAAACTTAACACTGAATAAAGTAATAGTGGTAATTAATAATTAGCGTCTGCTATCTCAAAGTTGCTCGCAGTAGCCATGCCTGCCTCTGTTCAGAATGATTAGCAGGACTTTGGCGCCACTGTCTGGCGCAAGCAAGCGTGTCATGTCTGTAGTACGTCATCTTTATGTGCAGGCGGCTGAATCGATTTTCCTTTTTTCTACATCGATTCATATTTAAACTCAAAAAATCGATTTTAAATCGATTTTCGATGAATCGTTACATCCCTACTAGCAATACCTTGTTTGTTTACCCTGCTGCTGAATGTGACTTTAAATATATAATACAGACAGACAAGACATTCAACAAGCTGATGAATTTGACAAAGAAACAATCAGAAAGACAACCTACAGACAGGCAGCAATATTTTGTTCTTGAATTCACCTGATGTTTTAAGTTTGAAAAAAGAAGTAACCTTTCACAGCCCACAAAAAAGATATAGGTTATGTTCTCAAAATTAAGTGCATTAATAATTTCTGAGTTGTAAAAAACAAGGCAATCAAGCTCACGTCAAAGTCAGAGTCCAGATTTGTGGCAGTCTCATCACCTTCTCCGTCTATGTAGGTATTAATGGGTGACTGTGAAAGCAAAATAAAACAAAGTACTAATCAATATGACGTAGATTAGAACATAAATCTACTTTGCCATGTCCATTACTTTCCAATCCCCAAACCTTAAAAAAATTAAACTACCTCAAAGCCTGTGTGTAGACTTGTGGCTGTGCAGTCACTGTCTCTGTCGGTGTGCTCATCAAATGACCACTAGGGAGGAAGAAACAACAGGAGTTCAAAGTGGTGTTTAATCTCAATCCTTATAAATGGTAAAATAGTAAATGACCTGTATTTATAGAGTGCTTTCTAGACTGTTCTACACTCCACTAAGCGCCGTACAACATGAACAGTCATTCACCCATTCACACTCAACACACTATAATGAAATGAAAACAATTACAAAAAGAAACAGAGCCTACTTCTTTGGGTTCATCATTCAGCTTTTCTCCTTCAGAATCACTAACATTTACAGCTTGCAGTGATTTCTGTAAAATACAATAAGTTGTAGCATATCAACAGTGAGTATTATGACTTTTTGAGCTAGTTAAGCTAACAAGCCACCATCCAGTCACAAAAATGATTAAATCTGAGTAGAAACACTGACTCAGTGATACAAATCTGTGATGAATCTGAAATACTTTCAGCATTTATTTTCAACAAACTGAACTAAAACTTATTTATCTATTCATCTAATAAACAAGAATCTATAAATCATACAGCATTTTGATTTTTTTAAAAGTTTTCATGCATCCCATCATGTATTTAATCAAGAAATTCACCTCCAATATTACTCAAAAATTGGATCTTGTCTATGTAGATGTGTCCAAATGCTGGGACTTTTGCTAAATTTCACATTTTAAGG
>SSNR01002176.1:0-10186 GCA_006937965.1 Callopanchax toddi
TGGTCGGGGTTGTTTCGAACCGTATCCGGTCGGGGTTGTTTCGTTTGTCTTTTGGTCGGGGTTGTTTCGTTTGTCTTTTGGTCGGGGTTGTTTCGAACCGTATCCGGTCGGGGTTGTTTCGTTTGTCTTTTGGTCGGGGTTGTAACTTGAGCGGTGAGGAAACGTATTTAAGATTACCTGGTGTACGATCCAGCTATTGCTGTGGCACTTCACATCAACTGTCTACAAGCAAGAGCTGTTACTCCTCAACCATGGCTCAAATGTCGTTTGTGTTAACGGACAAACCGCCCCGGTATTCAGGAAAAAAGATAGAGGCGAAGCGTTTCACGTGCGCTCACACCGTGGAGTTATACGACCATGTTGCACGTGCAATGAGCGAAAAATCAAGATTGCTAGCGATGTCCATTTCAAACAAGGTGTACCGACACAAGACAACCCGAAAAATAATCAGAGACATGGTCATCAAAGACGCCGGGAGTTTTAAACAGCAACCGTCCATGTCACTCTTGACCGCGCTCATGGACATTGTGGACATTCAAGCTGCTGGATTAGAATGCATGTCAACCGAAGACAGAGCCGGAGTGAAACAACTGATGTTGGCTATAAAAAACTACACACTCTTTTACATACCCGCTAAAGAGTTAAAGGTTATGTCGGATAGTCGCATTGTTATTCCAGTTATCACAACATGGTCACAAGAGGACTCGGCTCTGGACATACGGTTCTGCGACAAATCCAGATCTATGCTGGGCACGTACATGGTAAAGTTGAAATACAAGACCGATGCGTATTTCATGCAACAAGTGTTGGTGGTCCCGGGTGTGGACAGTCTAAAGTTGTTGAAAACCGTTACCGGTAACAAATATCACTTCTGGGACATGTCCCTGGAAGTCCCTACACACCCAGACGCACTGACCCCGACGTTTAAACACATCCAACAGACCCAGTTGTTTCGTGAACGTGCGGAGACCACGTCCACATCGTGCCACCAAACCGAGGACGAGACCGCTTCAGACATAGAACCTATGTGTTGCATATACGATGCGGAATCTGTCACCGTGCAGTCCGGGAAAAGAATCGCGAGTGTAGACTGTATCGGTGAGGAATATGTGAAAAGCGATTTATCTCACTTCATATGCCAACCCGGTGTCACCAAAGTGGTATACTGTAGACGAACCGGTAAATGTCTAGATAAGACACGCTGTAACATGACAGCCGTAGTCTCTGTGCGAGACTGTCAGTTGTCAAAAAGCATGTTGTACGTATCCACCACAGCGCGCTTCTGCATAGCGATAAAATGTAGCACGGTGAAAGGCAGCGGAGCGCTTCTGAAACGCTGTCACGTTACGTTGCAAAAGCTCAGGCAGACCAAGACGTTTTTGAGCGGACAGGTATTGCACCAAGACATAATAAATCCAGCTGTGACAGCGTTTGTGAAACGAGTAGTTCCGACCGCTAACAATCTATACAACTACATCCCAAGACACATCACCAGTTCAATCGAGCCTGTTATGGGCGAAATATTAGACCTCGGTGTACAACTGATGGACGACAGGATACCCAATGCATTTGCCGTGGCAGAGCTTTTGTTGTGCTCACAAGTTACTCTCAACATGCACACACGTGCACACGCCGCGTACACCAGCAACGAAACGTATTGCCGCGAAGTGAACAGCAAGAACATCGCTCTACTGGAAGACCAACATGCGCAGGACTGGCAAAGTTTGCTAAGCACAGACGAACACATCAACGCAATAGTATCCGCCAGCGCCTGCCCTATCACAGACACAAACGGTATTGCACGTATATTGCACAAGACGCTGAAGAGCGATACGATGCAAAAGAACAAGTCCTGTATGGACGTGAAGGTGTTACTGCACAATCTACGCGTGTACCAAAGTAAGATAAATAAACTCAAGAAAAACGGGACGGTTGTAGCACAGGATAACATAGAGGAAGATGAAAATGTAACTCATGCGGAACCATCCACATCGTCAAATAAGTCAGCTGCCACCGGTGAAACACAAAAAGCTGCGGCTGATAAGCATGTCATGATCGTACCCGATAATCCTACCGTGGGTACATGGATCCGAAACATTGGAACGTTACTACGGAGCGCAGCGTGGTTGTACTCTGATACCGCACGACGGGAGGCTGTGTGCGACATGCTAGGTTTGACTAAAAGCCTGCTACCTAAGGAACAGGTCTTGGATCACTGGGTGGCTAACAACCCAACCCTGGTTGAGCAGCTAAAGTTTCACAACTTACAAGATAAGCTGAGCTTGGCCCTCATCCGCCGTCTGGACGAGGTCTCGACTGAACGTTGGACAAACAACATCGAATGCTTTTTCAAATGCAAGCCGGCGGAGCGGTCCGTGTCCCACGTGTATACGCACAGCAGCAAACCTAAGCCTCGCTCTTCAGCGGATCACAGTGGTACGCAACACGAGTTACATGCGCACGCGCGAAACGAAACTAGGGGTTCACAAGCCCTAATCTGTGACTCTGCAATGTACTACGATGACTGTGACGAACCCGGAGAGAGTGACAATGATCTGTATTATCCAGGTGAAAATTTGATGGATACCATGGAACAAGATAACAGCGAACTCTCGGACAAGGAGGAAGAGGATGATGACGACAGGGCGTTCATCGACGATCGAGGTTCAGATGAATACAGCACTGTGGAGAGCGATCCGGAATCACAATATACACAATCAAAAAGCAGGTTCGACTCGAATGTCGGAGACGTGTACAAACGGACACTCGAATCGGATGATGGCGTCAGTGTCAGGAGCGCCAGCGTCTCTAAACGGAAAAGGACAGGCGCAGCCATCTCCTCCGACCGAGAATATGGTTCAGAGACCGAACCCGTCATAATAAAACAAGGTCTCCCCGATGAGCAACATCACAGCGACACAAACGGGGACGGTGAGAACATCGGAGAGACTGCTCCGAGTGACAATAGACCGTCGCGTGCTTCTAAAAGCAAACGTCGCAGTACAAAACGCAGGCGAGAGTCCAGACGCAGAGAGTCCGAGTCCAGCTCTTCGACTCACAAAAGTAACAAAATAAAGAAACGTAAAAGACGTCACCACCACCGTGAAAAGCACCAACGTGACTCAGAGTCCTGCTCGTCGTCCCAGAAAAGCGGCGGTGTGGTCCGCAGCAAGAAAAGGAAAAGAGACACAGAAGGATTACCGGAGGGTTTGATTTCGAACTCTACATATCACCAAACCGACTCTGAAGAGCATGCTGATGTTCAATCTGATGTGGAACAGGGTGAATATGCCATAGCGATGTGAACATATCATCATGGCTACGTGCAAAAAAAAAATGAAAAGTTACCCTAGTCCACAAAGCAATGTCATGATAAGTTACTTGGAGGCATTGGTGAAAACCATCGCCGTTGACCAACTATCTGAACCGTGCACGCATGATATGTCAGAAGAGCCTACATCTAAGCGTATGCGTATGAGTAGTACTAGTACCGGTAGTAATACCATATTAAACTACTTTGGTGCTACTAAATGATGTATAGCCTGTAAGATGTGTGTTTCTGTGATAATACCTATGTTGTTTTTTTGTATGTTCACATGTGTGTGACAGTACCATTGTGTCTAGTGCTGATGTTTTTAAATGTGTGTTAAACGAAATAAAGCGAAAGAGACACAGTCATTGACAACGAGTCTTTATTCCTTTATTACAAATATAGAATAATACACAGGACAATATACACATCAACAGTGCAGTGATATAGTCATGCGTTCAGGGGAATTGCATCTAGTGGACCCGCGTTTACCAGATCGATCACGGTGATTTACGCCTGTACAGCAACATATACACCTGAGCACCGATATAATCGAGCATAACACTGTCACCTAGCATAATACTATCGCCAGAACAGACATAATCATCAGATGCGTACAACCAAGCGCGATCCGGTTTCACAAGGGCTGTATAATGGCCGCTTAAAGGTTGGCCCGTGTGCAGTATCATAGCGTACAGTTCATACAATGAATTCGCGTGCAGATGATCACATTTCAGTTGATTGTCAAAAGCTACAGTGGCGTTGTTTTTATGCATCGTGATACCCTCGTCCAGTATACGCGTTTGAACCCTTGAGATTGTAACACAAAGTAGCTTCGGTAACTCAACGAACGTTGTGACTATATCCAACTCGGTGTCACGGTTGCATACTTTACAATAGTAGTCAGCCACTTTACAGGATTCCGAGTACGTGTTCATGTACTTCTGTAGGTTCAGTGACGTTTTTTGTGTCAGGTAAACATTTATGTCATCGGCTGTGATACTCGTAACGCATTCGGTTTTACATTGAGAACACTTGAGTGACTGTTGCTTTTTTATAGTCCAGAGTTCAGAGAGTTCTTTGCACGTTGGATCACAGTCGTCGGCTAACGCGTTCATCAAGCGCTTGAACACTGTATGAGCATCTTGCATTTCGCCATCGACATCTTGCCTTGTGCCGTACACGACCTTAAACAATGCATCGACGAAAAACTTTGGGTCGCACACAGATCCAGGTGTTTGCTCGTTCATCAAACGGAAGAGGTTTCGTAGTTCTCCTACTACAGTCCCAGTGCTGTTACTATAGCCTTCGTGAAACAGCGCGTCCTTGAACTCCCGGGTCGCGTAGAGGCACTGCAGAACACTATTTGTTGCGCACAGCATTCCATTGTTAACTAAACCCTTCATCGCTCGTGGGACAATTTGGGTATCACGGGTATTGGTGTATCAATAGTCCGTTGCACTATACACGATCACGGTTCTGAACAAACCCTCTATGGTCTTAACTGCACCGTCGTCCGACCCCGTTGTGTCAATGCACACCATTAATATAGTCACCTTATAGTAACAGGAAGCCAGCTCAGGAATAGGACTACAATTGATGTTTTTAGTGATTCGGATCACAGGAGCCCACTGTAATACTTTTGAAGCATCGTGCGTGTACACGATGGTCTTATCGCCGCCGCGGAACATTCCGCTATTCAGTTTATTCACACACGGGACATCGGCGAATGCCGCGTTTTGCAATTTTACTTTTGTCAGACCCTGCGTACAGTCTAGAGTGGTGACGGTGATGGCCGCCATACCCAAGGCGTTGGCTTTTAAGCGCAATATTATATTTCTCACAAGGTCTCTAACCGTACAGGTATTTTGGGACGTATTTTCGACGCGACATGCCACTTTAGAAAAACCATCCATCTTCATACGCGCTGGAGTTCCGTACACAAGAACCTTACCCGTACAATCGTTCACACTACTCTCACCGGGTCCCGGCCGTACCCAATTTGGCATATCGGCTACATAGTCTTTGAATGTGACATGTGTATTTGCTAATGATATTACAACGGGCGAGACTCTTTCTACTCCGATGATAGCGGTCAACTTGGTCAGCTCCGATATCAAGGTTTGTATCACGTCCAGGTTGACACTGGGTTCACTCTGCCATTGTTCCAGTAGCGGGACCAGCGGAGAGTTGGGAACGTGTATTCTAAGTAGGTCTAAGCACACGCGTGTCACTACAGAGCTGCGGTCACCGAACAATTCTCGATGGTCAGATGTCAAATGAACATTCGCCATGATGTAGCTTACAATATCAATCATAACAGCCCCCTGTCCCACCAGCAAGTGATCCGAGCGCATGTGGATTGGAAGTAGTTTCCTTTGGCTCGCATGCAGTAATGTCAATAACACTTGCATGAGACACGGATAGAAGGTCTCGTTCACGTGGCGCGGTGTCCAGCTGGTAGCCTTCACCGATCTAAAAAATTGTCCGTACTGAAACACATATAGGTCATGAGCCTTCGAGTGATTGTACACATCCTCTCTGGGCCCCGCAAAGAGTGAAGGGTGCTTGGCTGTAAGTTGACACGACGGGCCTACAACTTCCTGTTCGAATCGAGCTACATCTTCAGCGGTTGGGTTTCTCATGATCACCAAAGTCACAGTCGGTTCGCCTTGTGCGTGTTTGTTACGCATGACACACTTTTCGTTGTACGTACCCGGACTAACGGTTACGGGTATCTCCAAGCGCGGCCCTGTCGCGCCTTGCATACCGGGCCGATGTAGGGAACGTGGTGCGGGTAGCGCTACTGCTTGTTGTGCATTGGGTGGCGGGTCCACTTCTGCGTTTGCTGCTACTTCATAACCTGGAGCGTGCACCGGTTCACTTGAAGAGTGGCCGGTTGGTATCCAAGTGCTCGTGCCACAACCCTGGTCGGTTGCGTTCACGACATGAGGTCTGCTAGGTTGTCCGCCTTCTACACCGGTAGGCGTCGGTGCACGATGTTGTACATTACGGTTCATTTGTTGGACCGTTGAATCCAGAGGATTTTGTTCCGGGGCCTGTATCCTTTTTCGCTTCAAACGAGATGCTCGATACAGACCATCTAACTGTTTCTCCTTTATGTTGTACCAGTTCAGCGGCTGCAACTCAGGCGATAACCGTAACACGTCGATCCCGTAGTATTTTTTACAATCGTGCTTAAAGACAGTCACGTCCTCCGCAGAGAGTAACGTCTCTAATTCCCCCCCAACACAATCGGTTGACATGATCGCATCTGTGATCCTGTACGATCCAACGTGCACATTGTGCGGAGGTGCGCAGCATGGTACTGTAGCATTCGTGATGTCCCTTTCCAAGCTTGTGTAACGGTGTAAGGATAACAAGCGTGTAGGCGTCCATCTTTCCTGGGGAAATAGGGTTATGCACAACACGCCCATGTTGACGAACGCCTTATCCTGGACATCACGGCCCATTTCATTCAGCGTCTTCAAGATGTCGCTTATGGTGGGTCTAGCGTGCTTGTGTCGATGGTACAGGGTTTTAGCGTCGAACGCTTTCATGTAAGGGAAGTTAAATGTCACTTCTGGATCGGTGGCCGTGTAAACACCCAGCAATTGAGACAGATTAGCCGCGTATGTTTTTTTACAATACTCTCCGGACGGATCACCCCTGTATTTGATCAAGGGTGCACCGGTGTACAGTTCCCACATTATACAATACCAACTGAACACATCGCTGGCCATGGTAGAGTTCAAGCACCACAAACATTCCGGAGCCATGTGCACCCTGTTGCCTCTGTGTTGACCTGGCGTGGAGTAGTTGCAAGCTGTTCCCAGATCGCTTATCTTGAAGGACACTTCCACTGGACGCCGTCCCGGTTGGTGACACACGAGTATGTTTCTGTAGGTCAGATCTCTGTGTTGTATATTCAGCTTTTGTAGATGCTCAAGACCCTTCAGCGTGTCATATTCTACTATTGGTATAAGTGCGGCCTTTCGGTCTCTCGCAGAACTCTGTCCTGGGTTCCTGTTACCGGCGCCGGGCCTAACTATGTTCATTCTAGCCATGAATTCCTGAAGGGAAAACATGGCTTTCTCCATTAGAATCACGGCCCTCCCACCCAAAGAATACTGGGGTGTTTCGCACCAGTAGCCCCCGAACGTACGTAATACATTTGGGTGTTTGATGGAGACACCTAGCATGATTTCTTCGACTTGCGATGCTACGTGAGCATACCTATAGAACTGCTCCTCTATGAAAGGTACGCTCCAGTCCACCATTTCTGGAAACATGTTAACTTTGGCCACAACGTTTGACTTGGGGATAGTTACCGCGATTCCAAATCCACCTCGTCCCAACACATGATTGGCATCGGTCAGCAGCGTTTGCAAATCGACACTCTCGTGTCGATCTACGGTTACGCCGCTGTATATAGCCCAAGGATTGGCGTCAACACTCGTGTCCTCCGGAGCCACGTATCGTCTGTTGAACGTATCTAACAAACCCGAACATGTTCGGGACGTCACCGTGGTATACCGGTCCGGTTGATGTATGTGCAATACGGGTTGCGCGCCCTGTGGTGTAGGCTCTATCTTTTCTATTTGTCGCGTTGCGAAGTGCGGCAACAACGGCCTTTGTGACACGCTTTCGTCGATACGCGTCTTGATGTTGTCGATTAAGCGATCCGCTTCTTGACAATACGGTGCGGTAACCCTGGCCTTTGTTGCTAGAAAGATTACAATAGAGTTGTACTTATTTGATGTATCTTTAGGGTTCTTCAGGTACAACACTAGGTATTTAACATGTTCTTTAAGTTGTATATGGTCACTAATAGACGCGAGTTGAATATCTACGCGTTCGCATTCGGTTATGTATCGGTGTAATTCTGCAACCGTGTCCCTGGTTTGCACAAACGAGAAATCGACTTGCTCGTTGCACACAGTAGCCAACACTCCACGTAGATCGGTGTAGGACACCGTTCTCAGGTGGAAAAGTCTATACGCTTCCACTAGCTCTAACAGGACCTCACAGTTGCGCTTGGCACGGGCGTTGCACGCATTGGCAGCCATCGCGAGTACCTTGTCGCGTGACGGTGGGTGTCTTATAGGTTGTACCACCTCTTACCGATTAGACAGGTAAATAGACAATGAAATCTCGTAGGGAGATAGATTTCACAGACACGGGGACTGTTAATCTGTTTGAGTGTTTGGTGATCAGCGGGTCTCCGGCCACGGGTTATCTGCACGCCAGCTCCTTCAATGATGTAGCTACACTTCAGACCAGCTTGCGGCTTTTACGAGACATGTGGACAAGAGTAGATGGATTGTTTGTACCGAAGATGGATGTAGACTCCTTACACTCCATGGAATGCAAAAGCGTGGCTTGTCATGATACCGGTATACCGGTGTCCATTGCCGCCGATGGACGGAAACTCGCTAGATACTACGTGTATCTACTTTTCCGTTATTGTATCAGCACAGCGGAGCGTTGCGGGTTCGGTGGACGATCGAAGATTCGTCAATTGCCTTTAACGGATATCCCTGCAGGATGGCTGCAGACTGTTGCGTTTAGTAGCTTCCCCTCTGCTCCACCGATTGCATCCCAAGGTCCTTCGGATGGTGTGTATCAGCAACATTTGGGTCCTAGTGAAATAACAAGGGTATCATGTCACCAACAGGAATTTGTAAATCCTCCAAATCACCAGCAAAGCTACAACAATTCGGTATATGACAATACGCGTAATACAAAAAGAACTCTTGATACCTCGATGAACGCAGCGTTCCATGGTGACAGTCACACGAGACACGCTCCGGAACAAAGAATGTACCCAGAGCTGCCGAACGTCCTGACAGTCGAACCGCCGCATACTAGGGTTACACGAAAGCCCCAGATGAGACGTCTCGGTGGCTACCAGTCAACCGTGGACAGCGATTAACTGTAACAGGTTTTATGAACGTTAGCGTGACAAGAACATGAACGATCGACTTGTGTTTAGAAATACATAGAAACAGTACACATTATCCCCATTGGTAGCAGTCGGACCTAGTCGGGATGGGATGGCGACTAAGGACCACTGTGTTGTATATAAGGGTGTTTAGAAGCTACAACTGTATAACCTACATGAAGGCGCGAAGGATGAGGAGCGGACGGTTTTTGGGTTGCGTTTACACGAAAGACGTTGGCTGTATGGGACGATATTCTGACGAGACTTGCGGCGTGTGTATGGACGCGATAGCCGCTAAAGATGATCCTTCGGAACGCAGATTCGCAATCCTACCCAACTGTAACCACTGCTTCTGTCTTTCGTGCATACGTATGTGGAGAAGACCAAAACCTGACTTCACAGAAGACACCGTGAACGGGTGTCCGGTGTGTCGCGTTGTATCAGATTACTTCGTACCATCCAACTGTTGGATAGTTGATAAAGACGAAAAGTGTGATATGCTCGCTGCGTACTATACAATGCGTTCACTGTTGACCGAATGGATCGAGAGTAACAACCCGCTAGTTTCCGCTTTCTTTCAACCCCAGGGCTATGTCTTTACAATACTGCCGTCTGATCCGTGATTGCACATGTTCACAACTCAACATACATGTCCACAATCTGCACGCATGGGATGTTTTGTGAGAGGAGTGTACATGAGAGACGTTGGCTGTATGGGACGATAGTCTGACGAGACATGCGGCGTGTGCATGGACGCGATAGTTGCTCCGGAGGATCCTCCGGAGCGCAGATTCGCAATCATACCCAACTGTAACCACTGCTTCTGTCTTTCGTGCATACGTATGTGGAAATGACTAAAATGTGAATTCGCCACACGCACGTACATCTCAGCAACCAGCGGACCGAAATGGACGTCTGTGCCTCCGGATTAA
>SSNR01002183.1:0-10152 GCA_006937965.1 Callopanchax toddi
CGTTCAGTTGTTCACTTAGTTTGGTTTCAAAGATTTGAACAAGAGTAGATCATTTGGACCTGGGCCTGTAGTTGTTTAGGTCTGCAGGATCAGCACCTTTCAGTAAGGGAAGAACGAAGGCAGATTTCCAAACAGATGGAATCTGGTTTGTGTCCAGAGAGAGGTTGAATAGATAAGTGAGAGGTGGAGAAATCAAATCAGCTGTCTGTCTTAGGAAATAAGTCATCTGGACCAGCTGATTTTCTGTCATCTAGAGCTTTGAGGGCTTTATGAACCTCTGACACTGAGACCGGACTAAAACTGAACAGTGAGTTTGTTTGAAGCGAGCTACCAGGGGAGTCAGCTGGTGAGTCACCAGTACAGTTAAGGGATTCAAATAGTGAACCTGAGGCGATGAAATGTTCATTAAAACAGCGAAGCATCTCCGTCTTAGCATGCTTTGTTTAGCCGTGTGTTGCTAACGGCAACGACAGCAGAAACCAATAGAAGCGATTAAATCTTTGATACCAACCTGTACTTGAGAAGAACACAGAAGCTTTAATGGTTCTAATCAGCTGAGGAAACGTTTGTTCTGCAGAAGCTGTGACCGCTGCAGGTATGGAAAGCTGTTATCTAATCAAAGACACACTACGGCAGGTCATTAGTGTATTTATTGATCATAAATTAATTCCCCCACTAGGACTCAGCTAGCTAAAAGTTTGATGTGAAGGTTTTAGAGTTTCTCTGTCAG
Organism: Callopanchax toddi; assembly: GCA_006937965.1. Classification (NCBI taxonomy): domain Eukaryota; kingdom Metazoa; phylum Chordata; class Actinopteri; order Cyprinodontiformes; family Nothobranchiidae; genus Callopanchax; species Callopanchax toddi. The sequence continues at coordinate 731 of SSNR01002183.1, forward strand.
CATTTCCACATCAGGACATGTTATTCAGTCTGATTTCCTCTAGTTTCTGCATCAGGTCCAGGTCACATGACCTAAAGCAGTCAGTCCTTTTCTAGAATATTCTCTGTCTCAGAGAGAGAGACATCTTTCTGGAGTGTGTCTATCTTTTAGATTGACCTCTGACCTTTAGGACCCTGTTTACAGTTCAGACTGGATGGAAAACAGATGAATGTGACTTTTTATTTTAGAGTCAGAGGAGCACATCACTAGGTCGTCTCATAGTCCACGCCTCCCATCCAGGTCATGTGTACAGCTAATAACCTGACCGTCAACACCAACAAAACCAAAGGAATCATCACTGACCCAAGAAGAAGAAAGGTGGACCCCCAGTCACTCACAGTCAATGGGAGCATGTAGAGAGGGTGTCACAGTTCAAGTTCCTGGACACAAACATCTCAGAGGAGCTCACATGGACCCACAACACCAACCCTCTGATAAAGAAGGCACAACAACGGCTAGACTTCCTGAGAGCTCTCAGGAAGATCAACTTTACAGTTTGAAAACAACAGCAGATCCACTCAAAGACAGAGAACACAACACTTTGAATATAGTTTGACTAAAGCTAATGTAACCTGTTCATTTCTCTCAGTTCTTCAACACAACTGATGTCTGTGTGTTTCAGGTCTGACTGCAGATGATCAACAGTTGGTTTTAATGAAAGAAGAAGCTCCTGGAGAATGGAGGCCTGGTGTGGACCAGCAGGACCCAGAGCCCCTCAACATAAAGGAGGAAGAGGAGGAACTCTGGACCAGTCTGGATGAAGACAAGCTCAATATTAAGGAGGAGACCGATGACACCAGGCTTCCCTTCCTTGCAGTTCCTTTGAAGAGTGAGGATGATGAAGAGAAACCTGTGTTGTCACAGCTTCCTCAGCACCAAGTGCTTCCAGCCAGCAGCTCCACTGACCAGATGACAGCAGCAACTGGTGGAGAGGACTGTGGAGGAGCAGAAACCATCAGGAACCCAGGAACCCCAAATACTCAGGAAGAAGATTCCAGCTCTTCACAAACTGAAGTCAGTGAGGATGATGAAGAGGAAGACCATGTCAACAATCCTGACTCTCAGCTGTCAGACACTGGGTCAGAAACTGAAGACAGTAACAAAAACAGGAAGGAGATCAGGTCTCCTGAGTCAGGTGTAGGCACTGTCAAGACAAGCAGGAAAGTCCAGACAGGGCAGAAACCATATGGTTGTGATCTCTGTGGGAAAAGATTGACCACAAAAAGAAATCTAAAAGTACACACAAGAATCCACACAGGTGAGAAGCCATTTAGTTGTGGTGATTGTGGACAAAGTTTTAGGGTAAAGTTACATTTAAACAGACACATGATGATCCACACAGGTCAGAAGCCATTTTGTTGTGGTGATTGTGGACAAAGTTTTAGCCAAAAGTCGTATTTAGACAGACACATAATGATCCACACAGGTCAGAAGCCATTTTGTTGTAGTGATTGTGGACAAAGTTTTAGGGTCAAGTCACATTTAAACACACACATGAGAATCCACACAGGTCAGAAGCCATATTGTTGTGGTGATTGTGGACAACGTTTTAGCCAAAAGTCAAATTTAAACACACACACGAGAATCCACACAGGTCAGAAGCCATTTTGTTGTGGTGATTGTGGACATAGTTTTAGGGAAAAGTCAACTTTAAACAAACACATGAGAATCCACACAGGTCAGAAGCCATTTTCTTGTGGTGATTGTGGACAAAGTTTTAGAGTCAAGTCAACATTAAGCAAACACATGATGATCCACATAGGTCAGAGGTCATTTAATGACTCCTGAAACACAAGAGTCTACACTTCAAAGGGAGACAGTTTAACTGAATATTCAGACAACTCATAGAGACACATGTCAATAAACACTGAGTTGAACCTGATCAGGTCCAGGTGTAACCCACATAAAATGAGTGTACCTCTTTAAGAAGGTACAGTGTCTAGGAAAGATGGACTGAGAGCCACCAAACTGTTTCCTCCAAGCGTAATGACCTGAGATCAGTCAGGTTTTTTATGATGAACTGTTCCTGAGGTGGATTCCTCCAGGAGATGGCGAGCCTTCCCACCTGAAGAGAGAGACATTGTGATTCCTTCCTATCCAGTTGGACGATACCTGCTACACTTGCAGTGTGGTAGGACTGTATCAACCACATTTATTTACACACATCCAGTCATGAATGAGACCACAGACTGACGATTCTGCCTTTCCCCTATTTTAATTTCTACACCCTGGGCATTTGTTGGACTGAACTTGAGGGACAAATTATTATTTTTAGAACTGTGTAACCAGGTTGTTGTGTAAAATTGTTCACTGCTGTTGAATGGTGTTAGCTTTAGAATATGAAAGGATATTTAAGTCAATTGAGGTTTGTTTTGTTTTTTCTTAAGAATTGAGAACTCTGATTACTTGGGTCTACCCAAGATTGACTCAAATTGTTTCTAAACATTTACCCAAAAATTCATAAAATTTAGAATTTAGAACACTTGGCTGAGTTTCATTTATTTTATTGTTATCGTATTGACCCAAATATAGGACCAACCGATTATAAGACAACTCCCCCTTTCCAGAACTAATCTTTAGAAAAAGACGAACATTTTTAATGAATCTACTTTTTGAAATTTTGAGTCTTTTAAATATTTTAATGACAGACCTTTAATATTTGTGCATTAATGAAATCAAAGATCTGTAATGTACAGGGTGCCCATTACATTGGTCAGGAGGCGTAGCTGGTAGATCTTGGGACGGTCCTCCCCTCCCGAGGAACGAATTGCACCGACAGCGCCCACGCCACAAAACCTCCATTAAAGTCAACGCAGTGAGCGACCTGGTGCTGTTTGACACACACTGCAGTGCTTGCAGTGCCAACAAGCAGAGATTCTGAACTGATTGGTACTTTTTCATTCCCTTTTGTTATTCTAGTTCTCCTGTTTTTATTATTGTGCTGCTCAAGCTGATTTACACACTGGATTTTATTTATTCTCACTGTTTTCAATGAATATGGATGATTCTAAACTTTCATTTGTACTTTTCAAATACTACTACTACTAAATTCAAATGATTGTGATGAAAGTGTTAAAGTTTGTGTGTAAATGTTAACAGGAGCAGCTGTTTGTCACATTGATGAAATAATCAGTGTTTGTGTGTTCAATCAAAGCTCAACAATAAAGTCTGCTGTCTGTATTTGTTCTAGTATTTGAACTAGTAAACAGTCTAGTTGGTATTTGTTGACTCAGTGATCCTCAGCTTTCTAACGACTTCCTAAAGCTCCAGGTGTTCAGGACAGAATTCATCTGATTTGATTCAACAACACAATCCTCTCTAATTGTCTCATTTACAATCATTTCTTCTCATTGAAGTGGGCCTGAGGCCCTGAGGATTGCTGCCACGATGCCAGAGACACTTGCTGCTGCAGAGAGGAGCTTCTCCTGATGGAAGCTGATTCAAACCAACCTGAGATCCACGTGGTCTCAATGCTAAACCCACTGGTTCTGATAAACACCAACCCCGAGGTCAGACAGCTGTCATGTGATCAGACTAAACTGGAACCAACCATTTGAGTTCAGCTGATGATGAAAAACATGACGATGAACAAGTCCAACAGAAACCTGAGACAAGAATCAGGAAAGTGAAACTTTTAGACCCAAATGTTTGAATGAAGGTGTAAATGTGATGAATTGAAATCAATAATCCTCTAAATGTCAGCTGATAGTGAAGGACTTTTATGTTATATAAAACTAGATGTTTCATTTTACTTAAAGATATGTAAAATCCTTTAAGAGGTCAGTTTGAACTTTCGGTGACTGTTCAGAACTCAGGTTCGTGTGTGAAGGAACAGAGGGTTTGTTTAGTTGGAACTTAGCAGAGGATTGCCAGGAAAATCTTATCTGAGAGAGAATAGCGTGACAGGAGTCAGATGTTCTTGTTTTGTTCTGTTCTGCGGTCAGAAAAGGTCAGAGCTTTTGGTGAGAACTGAAGAAACAGCACGTTCACACAGTTTCTTTCTCTCTACGATAACTGAAGTTTGGCAGGAAACTCACTGAATGTGAGCCAGGAACATCTTGCATGATAAATGATGTTTTTCTAAATGTCCGGTAAGATTAGGAAACTCCAGAGCTCCAACAGCTGGACTCCAGAGAGTTGATTTCAACAAAAACACCACAGTCCGGGAAAAACATTACATCACTGGTCCATGTGGTTATGTGATTGGCCGAGAAGGGTTCGAGTCGTGTGTTGTGATTGGCTGATGTCACAGAAGCCAAGATCTATAAAAGAGTGTCAAGCTCGCCTGTGAAAGAGAGATTATTAGGGATTCTAAGACTTCTGATTGGGCTTATTTTGAACAAACTGTCCAGCTAAATTTATAAATAAACCTTTTAACTTGAGAAGTAGTCTGTCTTCATTTTCCTCTGAGTATCAAGAAGAATTTTATCTTCAACAATAGATGTGTTAATATTGTCCTCTCCAGAGTCAAGTGTCAGTCTGTTTGTGTTGAAACACTTGACTCCATTGAACTGGTTTGAAACCAGCTTGAACTGGAAGTAAATGAATGTCAACTGTTTTTAAAATCAGAGTCAACAGCTTGTAGTTGAAGCTGACAGCCAGAGCTGAGATTTGATGTGTTTGTAAAAGATGAATGAGCTGATCTGCCATGTGATTGTCCCACAGCTGTGTTTTGTTGTGATTTTCCAGAGGTGAGAAGCAGTGAGTCCAGCAGCCTGCTGTGGTTGAACTAGATGAAGATATTGAGGCAGTTTAAGCAGCTGTGGAGCTGTAAGTAGTTTAAAGTTGTGAGTGAAGTGACAGGAAGTGTCGTCTTTGATATTTCCTGTGTCTGTAGTTATGGCGTGTGTCCACTAGAGGGCAGAAGCCATGTGCTGTTGATTGAGCATTGTCTGGTTTGAGAATCAAAGTGTGTAATGAAAGCAGTGGTATTGTTCCATTGAGTTGAATGAAATGATGGACTGGTTTGTTTTGTTGATGAACCTGAGTTAGTTGTTTCTTATGAGGCTCCGCCTCTAAATGAATGTTGTATGAAATGAAAGCTTTTCTAACAAGTGGAGTTTTTCCTCCAAAGCTTGAAAATGAAGAGATTTTTCTACCAAATACTCTCCATCAGTTTGTGCCACCTGATGACGGTGATTATATTAAAACTCCAGCCTGGTCTGGAGTCCTGCTTCATAACCCTCCCTGTTGATCTCTCAGGTTCTCAGGGAGGAGACACGGCCTCCTCCCTGACCCACTACTGTGGGACTGTTGCTTTGATCCAGGTTCCAGTAGCAGGTGGGATTTGAAGCAGAGACTGTGAAACGTGAAGAATCCCACCACACCACCGAGGCCCTTCACACTCAGACTGGTTCTGTTAGACCTTTTGACTCTTTCATTTGATGGTTGGAGTCTAAAGAAGAAGAAGCTGAACCTGGACTTGAACCAGAACCTTCAGAACTCTCTCCAGGTCTCTAACAGTCTGAGCTAACTGATCTGGGATCTGATCTTTGTCTCTGGTGGTTTTCTCCTGGTCTAAAGAGGATCTGAATGCTGGGACCAGTTCAGGTGGGTCTCCTGCTGCTGTCACAGACCTGTAGACCTCCTGGTGGACTTGGAAAGTCCCCTTTCACTTCATCTCCTGTTCCTGCTGTCAGAACTCTAAACCTAGAGCCACCTTGAACTCCTCAGCTGTTGTTCTCTGCAGGTTCTTCAACATCTGGCTCAAACAGCTGCAAAGTTCTGCAGGTGGAAAGCATCATTTAGTCAAATCTAGAATAAAGAGTCCAATTTAAAAACTCCACTTATTGAACGTTTTGGCCTTTAAAAGGTGTAGAAACATTTCAGATCAATCTAGAAACACTGCAGTTCTCTACTTTGTCACTAGAGGGAGCCAAACACTCAGGTCTAAATGACTGACGTCATGCTAAGTCCTGGATGTTGATGGTCGCTCTGATCAAGATGGAAATCAAACATCCTGCTTCCACAGGTTTTAGATGACATCATATTTAAAGAGACACACACCGTATTTAGTCTGACCTTCTGTGTTTGATGATCTGCTCTTCAGAGGAATCCTCTCCTCCAGGTGAGGCTCTACCTCAGGTGAGGCTCTACCTCAGGTGAAGGTCTACCTCAGGTGAGGNAGTTGCCGGCTCATTCCTGAGACGGTACCTCAGCCCGTCTGAGCCGATGAAACCAGCTTCCCTCTGAGGTCAGACACCTTCAGTCTGACGCTCCGTGATGGGAATGCCAGGTCTAGACGCTCCCTGCTAGAGATGAGTTATCTCAACTCGTATCCACGGACGACACCTGTGGCCTCCGGCGGTCCTCGACCCCCGCAGCCGTCTGATCCGGACCGAGGGGGAAACCTCACCTCCACCGTCTCATCCGACCTCCAAACAGTGACGATCCAGGAACGCAGTTAAGTGACCACGACTCTGGTAAAGCTTAAAGGCCTCCTGATAAAAGCTAACAACATTAGCTCACTCAAACTAGTTACTAATTCCATCCATAACTAGTTCCCCTCCATCAGAATCCTTAATCTAAATTAAGTAAATCCCTAGTCTCCTAAAACCTCATGAGACTCAGATTGCTAAAACTTATTTAAGATTCAATTCAGAACACCTTACCATCGTGAATGACTTAATGCTGACTACCTGCTAACTACCTCTTTCTTATCTGTGATATTTGTCGTATGTTTCTTAATAAAATAATGAAGTCTATTTCCATGACTCAGATTTCTATTGCCAATATTAAATGCATAATCTACTCACTGTAACATCAGACTGTTACATCCTGTGTGTGTGTGTGTGTGGCTAACCTCATCATCCTCAGGGTGCGACAGGCAGTGCAGGTGCGTCTCCCAGCTGTTCCTCATTTGGTCATCTGGAGAAGTTATAAGGAGGAGCCGGTTCTCGTGTCCGACGCCGGAGTATTCACGTTTACAGTGTGGTAAACAGGCCTCCTCTTTTGTCCTGTTATTTGTCCAAGTATGATGTTAACCTTCTGCTCTTTTTCTCGTTCAAGTTTTTTCCTCTGGATCCCGTCCTGTAGAACGGCATCTCTGTTCAGTCCGCCAGAACCGGAGCTTCCCTCTGCTCCTCCAAAAACTTCTCTGAGGAACCTGGAGACCCCTTGGTCCAACTCCTGTCTGTCCACCCTCCAGCATTCTGTCTTTCGCTGCCACAACCACTCACCACTCCACCAGGATTACACACGTTCTCCTCTCCGAGTTCTCATCCTCTTCTGGAAACCGTAAGACCTCATTCACCTCCTGGTATTCAGCATCCTGTCTCATTCCCTTTTCAAGCTCATCATTAACTCTGACTCTCCTCCTAGAACGGAACCTGAACCCGAGCTCAGCCTTCAGCCGCCTGCCTGGTTCTTTATAATAAACTCATTATTGTTACTTCTCCAGTTCTGTGTCCGTACGTGTTGTTGCTTAGGAGTTTTCTGCCATGGCCTTAACACAGACTCGAACCTAGATATCCCTGTAAACACTAAAAAGGTAATAGTATCAGAGGGTTTCCTCTGTATAAAACTTACCAAACCTGGTAGTGAATTTACAGAAGTATGTGCCAATTATAAACCATATAAATAGAGTTTATAGCGCTACAACTGTATCAACCACATTTATTTACACACATCCAGTCATGAATGAGACCACGGACTGACGATTCTGCCTTTCCCCTTTTTTAATTTCTACACCCTGGGCATTTGTTGGGCTGAACTTGAGGGACAAGTTATTATTTTTAGAACTGTTCAACCAGGTTGTTGTGTAAAATTGTTCACTGCTGTTGAATGGTGTTAGCTTTAGAATATGAAAGGATATTTAAGTCAATTGAGGTTTGTTTTGTTTTTTTAAGAAATGAGAACTCTGATTACTTGGGTCTACCCAAGATTGACTCAAACTGTAGGACCAACCGATCATAAGACAACTCCCCCTTTCCAAAACTAATCTTCAGAAAAAGACGAACATTTTTAATGAATCTACTTTTTGAAATTTTGAGTCTTTTAAAAATTTTAATGACAGACCTTTAATATTTGTGCATTAATGAAATCAAAGATCTGTAATGTACAGGGTGCCCATTACATTGGTCAGGAGGCGTAGCTGGTAGATCTTGGGACGGTCCTCCCCTCCCGAGGAACGAATTACACCGACAGCGCCCACGCCACAAAACCTCCATTAAAGTCAACGCAGTGAGCGACCTGGTGCTGTTTGACACACACACTGCAGTGCTTGCAGTGCCAACAAGCAGAGATTCTGAACTGATTGGTACTTTTTCATTCCCTTTTGTTATTCTAGTTCTCCTGTTTTTATTATTGTGCTGCTCAAGCTGATTTACACACTGGATTTTATTTATTCTCACTGTTTTCAATGAATATGGATGATTCAAAACTTTCATTAGTACTTTTCAAATACTACTACTACTAAATTCAAATGATTGTGATGAAAGTGTTAAAGTTTGTGTGTAAATGTTAACAGGAGCAGCTGTTTGTCACATTGATGAAATAATCAGTGTTTGTGTGTTCAATCAAAGCTCAACAATAAAGTCTGCTGTCTGTATTTGTTCTAGTATTTGAACTAGTAAACAGTCTAGTTGGTATTTGTTGACTCAGTGATCCTCAGCTTTCTAACGACTTCCTAAAGCTCCAGGTGTTCAGGACAGAATTCATCTGATTTGATTCAACAACACAATCCTCTCTAATTGTCTCATTTACAATCATTTCTTCTCATTGAAGTGGGCCTGAGGCCCTGAGGATTGCTGCCACGATGCCAGAGACACTTGCTGCTGCAGAGAGGAGCTTCTCCTGATGGAAGCTGATTCAAACCAACCTGAGATCCACGTGGTCTCAATGCTAAACCCACTGGTTCTGATAAACACCAACCCCGAGGTCAGACAGCTGTCATGTGATCAGACTAAACTGGAACCAACCATTTGAGTTCAGCTGATGATGAAAAACATGACGATGAACAAGTCCAACAGAAACCTGAGACAAGAATCAGGAAAGTGAAACTTTTAGACCCAAATGTTTGAATGAAGGTGTAAATGTGATGAATTGAAATCAATAATCCTCTAAATGTCAGCTGATAGATGTGTTAATATTGTCCTCTCCAGAGTCAAGTGTCAGTCTGTTTGTGTTGAAACACTTGACTCCATTGAACTGGTTTGAAACCAGCTTGAACTGGAAGTAAATGAATGTCAACTGTTTTTAAAATCAGAGTCAACAGCTTGTAGTTGAAGCTGACAGCCAGAGCTGAGATTTGATGTGTTTGTAAAAGATGAATGAGCTGATCTGCCATGTGATTGTCCCACAGCTGTGTTTTGTTGTGATTTTCCAGAGGTGAGAAGCAGTGAGTCCAGCAGCCTGCTGTGGTTGAACTAGATGAAGATATTGAG
>SSNR01002186.1:0-10115 GCA_006937965.1 Callopanchax toddi
GTTTGTTTATTAGTTTATTAGTTTATTTATTAGTTTGTTTATTAGTTTATTTATTAGTTTGTTTATTAGTTTATTAGTTTATTTATTAGTTTGTTTATTAGTTTATTTATTAGTTTGTTTATTAGTTTATTTATTAGTTTGTTTATTAGTTTATTAGTTTATTTATTAGTTTGTTTATTAGTTTATTAGTTTATTTATTAGTTTATTTATTAGTTTGTTTATTAGTTTATTTATTAGTTTGTTTATTAGTTTGTTTATTAGTTTATTTATTAGTTTGTTTATTAGTTTATTTATTAGTTTGTTTATTAGTTTGTTATTAGTTTATTAGTTTATTAGTTTATTAGTTTATTTATTAGTTTGTTTATTAGTTTATTAGTTTATTTATTAGTTTGTTTATTAGTTTATTTATTAGTTTGTTTATTAGTTTGTTTATTAGTTTATTTATTAGTTTGTTATTAGTTTATTAGTTTATTAGTTTATTAGTTTATTTATTAGTTTGTTTATTAGTTTATTAGTTTATTTATTAGTTTGTTTATTAGTTTATTTATTAGTTTGTTTATTAGTTTGTTTATTAGTTTATTTATTAGTTTGTTTATTAGTTTATTTATTAGTTTGTTTATTAGTTTGTTTATTAGTTTCTTTATTAGTTTGTTTATTAGTTTCTTTATTAGTTTGTTATTAGTTTATTAGTTTATTAGTTTATTAGTTTATTTATTAGTTTGTTTATTAGTTTGTTTATTAGTTTGTTTATTAGTTTATTTATTAGTTTATTTATTAGTTTGTTTATTAGTTTGTTTATTAGTTTATTTATTAGTTTGTTTATTAGTTTATTTATTAGTTTGTTTATTAGTTTCTTTATTAGTTTGTTTATTAGTTTGTTTATTAGTTTGTTATTAGTTTATTTATTAGTTTGTTTATTAGTTTATTAGTTTATTTATTAGTTTGTTTATTAGTTTATTTATTAGTTTGTTTATTAGTTTATTAGTTTATTTATTAGTTTGTTTATTAGTTTATTTATTAGTTTGTTTATTAGTTTATTTATTAGTTTGTTTATTAGTTTATTTATTAGTTTATTTATTAGTTTGTTTATTAGTTTGTTTATTAGTTTATTTATTAGTTTATTTATTAGTTTGTTTATTAGTTTATTTATTAGTTTGTTTATTAGTTTGTTTATTAGTTTATTTATTAGTTTATTTATTAGTTTGTTTATTAGTTTGTTTATTAGTTTATTTATTAGTTTATTTATTAGTTTGTTTATTAGTTTATTTATTAGTTTGTTTATTAGTTTGTTTATTAGTTTGTTTATTAGTTTGTTTATTAGTTTATTTATTAGTTTATTTATTAGTTTGTTTATTAGTTTATTTATTAGTTTGTTTATTAGTTTATTTATTAGTTTGTTTATTAGTTTATTAGTTTATTTATTAGTTTGTTTATTAGTTTATTTATTAGTTTGTTTATTAGTTTGTTTATTAGTTTCTTTATTAGTTTGTTTATTAGTTTGTTATTAGTTTATTTATTAGTTTGTTTATTAGTTTATTAGTTTATTTATTAGTTTGTTTATTAGTTTATTTATTAGTTTGTTTATTAGTTTATTTATTAGTTTGTTTATTAGTTTATTTATTAGTTTGTTTATTAGTTTATTAGTTTATTTATTAGTTTGTTTATTAGTTTATTTATTAGTTTGTTTATTAGTTTGTTTATTAGTTTCTTTATTAGTTTGTTTATTAGTTTATTTACGCTCCACAACTAAAATCAACCTGTAAAAATGAACTCGCCTCAACGAGCTGTGTTCACCAGGTAGGGATGCTCGGGGGAGAAAATCCAATGACAGATCCAGGATCAGTCTTCTGCAAACTGTTCCCTCATAAAAATGACAGCAGTGACTTTTTTCCTAATCCCTAACATGAACAGAGTGGGTCAAACCCGACGTAGACGTCCGTTTTCTCTACGCTTCACTTTAATGACCTAACGATTCGGCGGAGCTTCCTAGAAACGAACTTCTTACTTAAGAATCTAATTTATCCCAGAGATCCTGTTCCCTGAGCGTTGCTGGCTGCTCCATCCATCAATGAGGTGCTACCTCACCTAAAAGCATTTCATTAGTCTGGTTTCCATGGAAACTCCCCGTTTCCAGAGACTCCTCTCCCTGGTGAGAAAAGTGAGAAGCAGCTGAGCCTGAAATGATTTGGTGCCACAAATTGTTTCACAAACGAAGCCCAAACTGGCATCAGACCACTAGAACTATTAAATAATTATTGTTCAAGTCAAAATCCCCCCCATTAACCACAGTACAATAAAACATGCTGAATAAAAACGACTGTTCTTCATCCATTACCTCCTGTAAAGATTCAGTGTGATTAATGGCTTTATTCACCCAGAACAACAACAACAACCCAGAATCACACTGGTGACAAAACAAGGCTTTAATACCTGGGTCATCTTCAAGGGGCGCTCTATCAGTTATATATCTACAGTAAAGACATATGAGTCATCCTGAAACCCCATAAAGAATCTATGGGTCAACCTTAAGACTCATAAAGAACCTATGGGTCAACCTTAAGACCCATAAAGAACCTATGGGTCAACCTTAAGACTCATAAAGAACCTATGGGTCAACCTTAAGACTCATAAAGAACCTATGGGTCAACCTTAAGACCCATAAAGAACCTATGGGTCAACCTTAAGACCCATAAAGAACCTATGGGTCAACCTTAAGACCCATAAAGAACCTATGGGTCAACCTTAAGACCCATAAAGAACCTATGGTTCACAGGGTTCCTGCGGGGTCTTAAAAGTCTTTAAAGCACTGAATTTATGAATTTGGAAATAATACCTTTAAAAGAGTTGAATTTTGATGTTTGGGTCTTAAAATGTCACTTCTCCGTATCATTTCACCTCAAAGGTTTCATCTGTCCACCAGGTTTATTCTGATTAAATAACTTGTCACATTCCACATTTCCATTAAAAATAAATGAACATATATTAAAGAATTTTTGTTTATCCTTGTCGGTAGGTCTGTGAAATGGGTGTTACATTTTTATATAAAAGGTCTTAAAAAGACCTGAATTTGACAAGAAGAAACCTGTAGGAACCCTGGGTCAGCCTTAAGACGCATAAAGAATCTATGGCCATCCTAAAACTCCATGGGAAATCTAGGGGTTCTTTTAAAACCATTAGAGAATCTGTGGATCAACCTTAAACCCACAGATATCCCATGGGTCTGCCTTAAACCTATAGGTAATCTGTGGTTCAGCTTTAGACCCATAGAAAACATATGAGTAAGTCTTAAAGTAGTAGATAGTAGTCCATCTGGCAAACGTAAAGGAGAAAGACACACTGCTCTGTAACACCGTGCCAAAACGTTTCCATAGAGATAAACCTGTTGTGTTCTGATAGGATACATTTGTTGTGTTTTATTGAGTATAATCTATAATCTAAATGCCTCTAGGTATTTGTGAGCTCATCTAATAAATGTAAACAAATCTGTATTTGAGTTTTTATCATCATAGAATATGTGGTAAAATAACATTATAGCATAAATCTGAACCTCACGGGTAAAACAATGAATCTTATTAAATGTTAGTGTGGTGCATAAACATAAAATACTAAAGTAGAAATAAATAAACAAAGAAAGTTTTCAGCTTGTCCTTCAAACAGGACCTGAAACAATTCACTGTGTGAAACACCAGGGGGCAGCAGCTGCTCAGGGTTTCACTCATGCTAATATTCACATTAATAATCTACTTAGAACAGATCTGGTCTGGAATATTATTGTAACTGTTATAAACATAAAAAAGATGATATAAATGGATGGATTCAATCCTAGGAACAAATATAGAAAATAGAGTTTTCAGGGTAAATTTGATTTAATGGAGGTATTTATGAGTAATTTAAATTTAAGACATGAGTATGTGTCGTCGTCATCATCATCATCATCATCATCATCATCATCATCATCATCATCATCATCCCTTAAAGAGTTAATAACTGTTTATTAATAATAATATGGAGGATAAAGAGTTAATAACTGTTTATTAATAATAATGTGGAGGATAAAGAGTTAATAACTGTTTATTAATAATAATGTGGAGGATAAAGAGTTAATAACTGTTTATTAATAATAATGTGGATGATAAAGAGTTAATAACTGTTTATTAATAATAATGTGGAGGATAAAGAGTTAATAACTGTTTATTAATAATAATGTGGAGGATAAAGAGTTAATAACTGTTTATTAATAATAATGTGGAGGATAAAGAGTTCATAACTGTTTATTAATAATAATGTGGAGGATAAAGAGTTAATAACTGTTTATTAATAATAATGTGGAGGATAATAACCGGCTCTCTTCGCTACAACCTACCTTGCTTTTGCCCTGCTGCTATTTTTATTTTTGTTTTCATTGGTAAACGTAGACATAATAATCAGTAGACCCCGCATAGGCCGCTCTGAGGCAGGTGATGCAGCAGCCATCTTGGGCAGGTCGTCCCATCGCAGTGATACCTGAACACTGAGGCGTGTTCCTGTTCAGATCTGCGGACTTTTGACAGCAGGACTCGAGGGATTACTTTTCAGATGTAAGATTGAACAGTTTGATTGTTTGCATTTTTACTGTATCGTATTTATTTATTTATGTCCACCGGGGAAATCTCAGCTGGCTAACGTTAGCTACACCGGTGTAGTCCGGTTAGAAAGCCGAGACTAAAGGGACAAATAATGGATAAAGTATTATTTACTACTAAATGTTGTTTTTAATTAGATGGAGTTTCACACTTTTGCACAGTACTGCATGGGAAATCTGAAATGCTCTAAATAGTCTGAAGGATTTCTTTATAAACTATATTTATAGTTGAGATGTTTGAATAACCTGAGCATCTCAGGTGGAGCAAACAGCAGAAAACACCAGAGGAGATCACAGTTTAAAGAAACCTTGTTTTTTTATTATATCATCAAATAAAACTCTGCAGTTTTCTCAAAGTGTTTTCATGTTTGGTGTTAGAAGCAAATGTTAGACTGAAGGATCTCCACTAGTGTGACGATTTGGGGAGATTGTTGTTTAGTTTTTGGTTTTTTAGGGTCAATAGCTGACCGTTGAATAGTTTAGTGACGACTTCAGCACTGGGTCGTCAACAGAACGTGTTTTTTGTTAAAGAAATGTTCAAAGAAATTTGAAGGAAGAAGTGAAAATGGGTTATGTGAATAAAATGATAAAAACAGGAATAAAATAGAAAACTGAAGACCTCGTTTGTAGTCTTTGTGTAGACTCTCCCAAACTCCTGTTCTAGTTTTGAAGGTTTTCCATAAAGACATGAGGAAGAAGTGTGAGGAGGCCTCAAAGAGAGAAGACTTCACAGCATTTTAAACCAGATGGTGAGACTCAGAGATGAGTTATTCATCCATCTTCAGCTTTCAGCTCACCTCCAGACAGTGAGTGTTTCCTAAGACTGTCACAATTTATAAATGCAAATATCCTGTAAATATCCTGTTATCAATCACAGGGCAGAGTGAGCTACTGATCCCTCAGAACCTGTCTGATGTCACGTTTCATTAAACCTGATAGGATCATATCTGAGTGGCCCTTCTGAAGAGGTTTCTAACTCCAGGAGGCCCCAGACTGAACTGGGAGCCACAGCTTTATAATAAAAATAATATATTATATTATGCTTCTTTATTTTAGCCACAAAGAGCAGGACTACACCTACCTCCAGAAGAGACAACAGACCTCAACCTCACATCCTCAACCTCAGCCTGATGATGTCACTGTTTCTATTTACATCAGATCATGATGACCATAAATCCATAAATGTGGAAATCTCACCTGTATGCTGCCAGTCACACACACACACACACACACACACACACACACACACACACACACACACACACACACACACACACACACACACACACACACACACACACACACACACACACACACACAAAAACACACACACACACAATGAAACTTTAACTTTTGTTCTTCAGATCTTAAACTACAGTGAAAGCAGGACAGGAGGACACAGAGAATCAGGGAGTTTTCCCTCAGACTCCATGGACCTGGTCCTAAGGCCTACAGACACCTCAGAGATGTCCCCTCTCACGTCCACGTCCACTACACAGTTAGTCCACATGTTGTCCAGTTCAGAGTTTATAAAGGACTGGAGCTAATATGTTAAATAGCTCATTTTCTATGTTTTCCCAGGAGGCTGTGTTCGTCTCTACAGTAAATCTCTCCTCTTTCAGGAGTTCTAGTTCTTGTCATACTGTCAGTTTGTTCAAGTGTAAATATTGTTTATAGTTGGTGTCGTCTACTTGTTCTCCACGTTGTTCTAGTCAAACATGGTTTCACTCTCTAACCTTCATCTGTCTGTCTGTGTACTTATATGTACTATTACTAAACTTCCTTTAGTTTTACACAGTATCGACAGTCTGGACACTTTTAAAAAGCAGCTGAAGACTCAATCATTTAAACTGCTTTTAATTTAGTCTTTTATATCCTTTCATTGGTATTTAGCCATCTATATTTGTACTTTGATCATTATGTGTTTTTAAATATATTTTTAATTAGTTTTATTCTTAAATAGTCTTTTATTTTATCTTTATTTTAATTTCTTTTATTATTTTTATTTGTTTTAAATAGTTTTTTGTTTTAAATAGTTGTTATTTTTAGAGGGTAAATGCCTTTGTGTGTTTGTGTTTTTATCTGCTATTTGATGTATTTTAGTTTGATTTGATCAGTTTTTAATTCGTGTTTTTATTCCTGATTTTAGTGTGTTTTTTCTTTTTTATGGGTCAGGGTGTCTGTCAGTAAAGTCTATTGTTGATTTGGTTCTTTGTCATTTAATCAGGTTTTATTTTGATGTTTTTTGTGAAACACTTTGATTTATTTCTGTAAAAGTTGCTATAGAAATAAACTTTACTTACTAAACTTGATATCTTAATTTAAATATATATATCTGTATATATGTGTATATAATATAATATATGTACATATTATATACACATATATATTATATCTGTATATATGTATACGTATGTGTATATAATATATGTATATATTATATACAAATATATATTATATCTGTATACAGTATGTGTATATATAATATATATGTATTTTTTAATATAATTACTAATAGATTATATATATATATATATTTATTAGGTAAAATATGTATATGACACATGAAATGTACTGTATAAGTCTATTAAAATGGCTGAGTAGTACTTTGCTTCTGTCATATAGGATTGTGTGTTTTGCAGAATATTCTATTACTACAAAACCAACAATTAATATGAAATAGTCCGAACTATCTGTCCTGTATTATAGCGAAATGTTTCGCGTTTACAAACAAAAAACCCGCATGAAAACCAGTTTCGTATTGATGGAGTTATGACGTCATAAACGCGCTGAAGCGTCATAGCTCTGCCCAACAGTTTACACTGTGGAGCTGGGGCGACCGGTCCAAGATGGCGGCTCCAGTAGCGGTCGATGCGGGGTCTACTGATGTATTATGTCTATGTTGGTAAACACCACGCATCTGCTAAGGCGGCTTGTCATTGGTCCAGACGGATGTCCGTCACGAGACTTCCGTAAGATGTCCGCTGTTGATTGGCCGGTGAGATTCTTATCCCCGCCTTTTACCGCTGGTGGGTCTCGGTGGTCGGTTTCCCGGTCTGGCACGTTCCTAGCTCCGTTCTAACCGGTCCAACACCGGACCCGATTCACCGACCCAGAAAACGAGCCCATCGGACCCCGACCCCCCAGTCCGGTCTCCTAGACCTCCTCTCTTATCAGACACCGGGAAGATGGCGGTGGTAAGCGGGACCTCGGGGTCGGCGGTGGCCCGGTTGGAGGGCCGAGAGTTCGAGTATTTGATGAAGAAACGTTCGGTGACGGTCGGCCGGAACTCGTCCCAGGGCTCCGTGGACGTCAGCATGGGACACTCCAGCTTCATCTCCCGGCGGCACCTCGAGATCTTCACGGCGGGGGAAGACGGCACCGGCCCGGGGAACTTCTATCTCCGGTGTCTCGGTAAAAACGGGGTGTTCGTAGACGGGGTGTTCCAGAGGAG
Source organism: Callopanchax toddi (assembly GCA_006937965.1). NCBI lineage: Eukaryota > Metazoa > Chordata > Actinopteri > Cyprinodontiformes > Nothobranchiidae > Callopanchax > Callopanchax toddi. The sequence goes on from SSNR01002186.1 coordinate 8,076, forward strand.
GGGCGCGCCGCCGCTCCCGCTACCGAGAATGTAAGTTGAAGCTCCGCTTTGCGCCAAAAGCAGCGGCTCCTCTCTGCGGGTTAGTGTTGTTGTTGTCACGCAGCGGGAAGCACGTGCGCCTCGTGTGTACGTCAGGCTGCTGCTGAGCCACGACCTGAACCACCGGGGAGTTCAGGGGTCAAACGGTAAATGTCCTGTAGATCAGGGCTGGGGAGTCCTGGTCCTCCAGGGCCTCAGTCCTGCAGGTTTTAGAGGTCTCCTCTGATGAATGACGTCATCAGGCGTGGCTTCAAGGCAACCAAAAAGCTCCTGATCACCCAGTGGATTTAGACCAGGTGTGTTGAAGAGAAGAAACCACTAATGTGCAGGACTGTGGTCCTGGAGGACCAGGACTCCAGAGTTCTCCACTCCCCAAAGCGCTGTACAACACATCAGTCCTCTTTCACTGGTGGTGATCAGATACACTGTCCCTCAGACCTCCACCAGGTCCCTCAGACCTCCATCAGGTCCCTCAGACCTCCACCAGGTCCCTCTGACCTCCACCAGGTCCCTCTGACCTCCACCAGGTCCCTCTGACCTCCACCAGGTCCCTCAGACCTCCACCAGGTCCCTCAGACCTCCACCAGGTCCCTCTGACCTCCACCAGGTCCCTCAGACCTCCACCAGGTCCCTCTGACCTCCACCAGGTCCCTCAGACCTCCACCAGGTCCCTCAGACCTCCACCAGGTCCCTCTGACCTCCACCAGTAGACAAGGTGGGTGAAGTGTCTCCAGGGACACGACAACAGGGTTGAAGTACTCCGAGTGTTGGGTTGCAGGATCAAATCCCCTCTCCAGCTGGGTCACTTGTCATTGTGTTCTTGTCCCAGACACTTCCCCTCACTGCCTGCTGGTGGTGGTGGTCAGAGGGCTGGTGGCGTCTCTCTGTGTCTGGTCTCTCTAGTCTAGTTACCATGGTGATCTAGAGACTGGCCCCTGTTACCATGGTGATCTAGAGACTGGCCCCTGTTACCATGGTGATCTAGAGTCTAGTCTCTGTTACCATGGTGATCTAGAGACTGGCCCCTGTTACCATGGTGATCTAGAGTCTAGTCCCTGTTACCATGGTGATCTAGAGTCTAGTCTCTGTTACCATGGTGATCTAGAGTTTAGTCTCTGTTACCATGGTGATCTAGAGTCTAGTCTCTGTTACCATGGTGATCTAGACTCTAGTCCCTGTTACCATGGTGATCTAGAGTCTAGTTTCTGTTACCATGGTGATCTAGAGTCTAGTCTCTGTTACCATGGTGATCTAGAGTCTAGTCTCTGTTACCATGGTGATCTAGAGACTGGCCCCTGTTACCATGGTGATCTAGAGTATAGTCCCTGTTACCATGGCGATGTAGAGTCTAGTCCCTGTTACCATGGTGATGTAGAGTCTAGTCCCTGTTACCGTGGTGATCTAGAGTCTAGTCTCTGTTATCATGGTGATCTAGAGTCTAGTCTCTGTTACCATGGTGATCTAGAGTCTAGTCTCTGTTACCATGGTGATCTAGAGACTGGCCCCTGTTACCATGGTGATCTAGAGTCTAGTCCCTGTTGCCATGGTGATCTAGAGTCTAGTCTCTGTTACCATGGTGATCTAGAGTCTAGTCTCTGTTACCATGGTGATCTAGAGTTTAGTCTGTGTTACCATGGTGATCTAGAGTCTAGTCTCTGTTACCATGGTGATCTAGAGTCTAGTCTCTGTTACCATGGTGATCTAGAGTCTAGTCTCTGTTACAGTGGTGATCTAGAGACTGGCCCCTGTTACCATGGTGATCTAGAGTATAGTCTCTGTTACCATGGTGATCTAGAGTCTAGTCTCTGTTACCATGGTGATCTAGAGTCTAGTCTCTGTTACAGTGGTGATCTAGAGACTGGCCCCTGTTACCATGGTGATCTAGAGTCTAGTCTCTGTTACCATGGTGATCTAGAGTCTAGTCTCTGTTACAGTGGTGATCTAGAGTCTAGTCTCTGTTACCATGGTGATCTAGAGTCTAGTCCCCGTTACCATGGTGAT
>SSNR01002187.1:0-10108 GCA_006937965.1 Callopanchax toddi
GACAAGCGCACATATATACACACAGGTGATCACAAGGTGCTCACATAAAGACGGACTCAGGTGTTTTCAGACACATTAACTGGGGCTGTGGTTGACACTGAACTCTCTTGAACTGGTGTATACGTATACATTTAAAGAATATCACAACTGTTGTGTATTCATATGCTGTTTGTTGCTGTTGTATCTTTTCTCCCTGTTTTGTTTGTTTGTGCTTTATTTACAGGTCTAGAAGTGGACTCTTCACGTCTCTTGTTCTCTTCTTTTTCTGTTTACTTTCTCCCCCATCCCTCTTTCTGTACCCTTCCCTTCACTTTCAGGCTCCGTGTCCAATCAACCATAAAAACATTCTAATAAAGATTTTGGGGGTTATATTTAAACAAAAATCAGGAGGAGTTTTATAGCAGTGGCTGTAACCTCTCACCTGAAACAGCAACACTGTTGGGCTTGTTTTTGGCACTCAGACATTATTCTGTTTGCTCCACAGCCGGACAGGACACGGGGTTAAAAAAAAAAAAAAAAAAAAGAAGATGCGTCCTCTTGTCCTGTTTGAGCCCAGCCCACCGGTGTTCACCGGTCTTAAGCCCCTCCCCAGTACTGATAAAACAGGTAAATGTGAGGCGTCTTCTCTCAGAGCCATTACTGGAGCAAATACTCATTGTAATTAGCTTAGAGTTCTTGTTTTGTTTAATAATGGTCCTGCCTTTTGCAAAATGATGAAAAGATTAGCAGCAAAAGCTTGATATATTATGTAAAAGAAAATTTGGCTTTGCAGTGTAGGGACGCCCTGGCCCGATACCGATACCACGTACTCGTTAAAGTTGGCCGATACCAGGAACCAATACCCAGGCTGCGGTAATGAGGAGGCTTCCTCCCAGCCTCCCAGCACTCAAACCAAAAAAGCAACAAGAACCCAAAAACCAAGAGGGGAAAAGTCCCCTCCTCAGAGATATACCGAAACAAGCTGCCACCTTTTCGCAGTGCTGTTCTAAAACTATGTGTATGTCTAAATATAATAGAAATGTTTTGCTGTGACTGGGCTGAGTGGGTGAGTCCAAGACGATCGGTTTTAGAGGAATCACCTTCAGCCTGAGTCAAGTAGCTGCTCATGTTGGCAGGTTTTTTTAATATTATTTGGGAAGTGCAGCTCCTTGAGCTGAAACACGCTGAAGTTTACCCTCCTCCTCCTCTTCCCTCCGACATATTGAACGATGCTATCAGAGCAGAAGTGACAGCTCGGCTCTGCTTTATTTACTTTGCCTGCTGTGGTCAGAATGTGAAGCTCCTCATATTCAGACTGATGAGAGGCTGCAGATCACCGTGTCATCAATCAGCCGGGCCGAGCAAACATTAGCACAGGGAGAGTTAGGCCCAGAGACTCGCCTCATTTGCAAAGTGAATGCACTCTGGTATTTATCCTGACATGGTTTATGATTACCATCCCCACCAATACGCCCACGTCCTCCCCCAAGACTGATGAAAGAATAATATAACTCAAGAGGCAGCATTTAGATAAAAACAGGCTTTAGAATCACATTTAGGGAGATTAAAGATTGAACACACCTATTAAAGCTTTTCAGTCAGAGGGAAATGTTGCTAGGAACTGCTCATAGCGTAATGATCTGCCCCACAACCCACAGGGGTCACTGATTCCAGCCCTGAGGGGTCACACTTCTGCCTGTTTTCAGTGTTTTTCTTCTTCAACACACTGGATTAAAGTGGATGGATCATTAGGTAGAAGGTGTGAGATGATGCGTTGTTTCATATCGCCATTAGTTTTACCACGATGAACATGGTACAATAGAACTCTTAGCTCATATCTATGATGTCTGTGTCTTCAGCTCGTCTGTCCTGAGCAGGTTCTGAGGTGGAAACATGGACTGTCGGAAAGCCTTACCGCTTCCCACGAGATACGTGACTTTGTGAGACTTCAGGGCACCGGACCAGAGACTCAGAAGTTGCTAACGTGGTATTCTGGACCCAAGCAGCAGATGGGAATGAGTGACTTTTCATTAACCCTTCAAAGGGTCAGATTAGCACAGACTGACTCAAGGAAAATATTTAAAATATGAAAGTTACTTAGTGTGCCTTTAATAACTGCTTCACAATAATTACAAATAAATAAAATGTTCTCTTTCCAACTGTAGATCCTCCACTAGGGGGCAGAATACGTTGTTGGACAGGATATGGCAGGTTTATGATGAAAGTGCTAAGTAGTACCACCTGCTTCAAAGCCGCCACACTCATCCCTCTGATAGAGCAGACCACAGTCAGCCTCAGGCTCCATCAGGCTTCGTTCAGCGCTCTCCTACTTAGACCACCTAAACATTCATGTAAGGATGCTTATCGTGGACTTCAGCCTCACCTTTAACACTGTTTTCACTCAACAACTGGTCAAAAACTGGCCCAGCAGCCTATGTGCACGGATAATGGACTTTATCACTTATAGATGGAAACATGTCAGGATGGGAAACCAGACATAAACAACCATAATTCTGAATACAGGTGTGCCACAAGGCTGTGTGTTCAGTCCGGCCCTCTTCACACATGACTGTACCCCTAAACTCCTCCAACACCATCATTTGCTGATGATACCACGATGTTCAGACTCATCTCAGACGATGAGTCCAACTACAGGAGGACCAACATCAGGTTGAATGGTGTACAGAGAATACCATGTTCCTGAATCTGTTGTCTCCTTTCAGGAAACTGAAAGCCATCAAGCTCCTATGCTGCAGCCTGAGATAGTTTTGAATTATTAATAATAATAATCTGTCTCCTTGGTCTGACTGAACATTGCTGATTGAATGACGCTGTTTGAAGGTCCTGGATTTCATCTCAGGTTTCTGTGTGTGTAAACTTGAATCGTAGCCTGGGGCGGTTTCCTCTCCTCGTCCCCTCCATAAACAGCGACAGACGGAAGACACAAGAGATTATAAAAACACCCAAAATGTCTCTTTCTGTCTTTGAAGAATGTAATTTCCAACCTTGAGAAGTTGCCTTTATATTGTAAGAGCTGTCTGGGGACATTTGAAGGTTTTCATGTCAAGTCCAAACACTTTTGTCAGTTTTTATTAAGAAGAAATTATTAATTTAGCCCCAAGTCCCTCCTATGTAGAATCTCAGCAGAAAGAGAACACAAGTCAGAACAAACTTCATCAATAATGATGTTCTTTAGTTTTAAGGATTTATAAATCACCCTCTGCTGCAAACAGAGTGAAACTAATTATTGAAGTTGTTGTTAATGCAGACAGAGGCCATGAAGCACAGCTGTAACCAGATGATGTGTAGATGATGCCAATGTGTCAGATTTGGTTTGAAATGACAACACCGATCCAAAGTTGTGTCATTTTGTTCCACCTCGATTCTGAGCTGCGTGGATCTGAGATGAAACAGCACTATCGTTTACGTTGGTGTTAAGACATCATCACAGGCTGTCAGAGGAATCGTCTCTGTTTAGTGGTGAGCGTGGGAATCAGTTGTGTCCAGTTTTAAAGAGAGAGGCCTCTCAGCTTCCTGTCACACCACATCTATCCTCCAGGTATCCAGATGCTGAACCATTTGATCAAAACTACATGTTACTGTTACCTCCTGGGTTGTTTTGTTATTTAATGAGTGATTGCACGGTTTAGGTGAGTTGTAATTTGGACAGAAAAAGTAACCCTATCGTGATAAGAAACAATAAATAAACAATCATTTAAAAAAGCATGACAATTTCACACGACAAGCCCAAGCAGTCTCTCTGAGACAGAGTGACGCTGACCAGACCAATCAGAACGCTGTCCATCATGACACGTCAGTCTTCATTTGCAGTTTTTGGCATCAGCGTATTGTCCTGCTCAGGTTGACATGATGAATGAAAGAAAACTGACACTGATATCATCAATAACTGTAAAGTACAAGTACATACTTTCTCATCCAATCATGTTTTTCTCATTTCTAATAAAGTCTTTATCATTTCATCAAGTCTTTATCATCTCATCAAGTCTTTATCATCTCATCAAGTCTTTATCATCTCATCTAGTCTTTACCATCTCATCAAGTCTTTATCATCTCATCAAGTCTTTACCATCTCAAGTCTTTATCATCTCATCAAGTCTTTATCATCTCATCAAGTCTTTACCATCGCATCAAGTCTTTATCATCTCATCAAGTCTTTACCATCTCATCAAGTCTTTATCATCTCATCAAGTCTTTACCATCTCATCAAGTCTTTATCATCTCATCAAGTCTTTACCATCTCATCAAGTCTTTATCATCTCATCAAGTCTTTACCATCTCAAGTCTTTATCATCTCATCAAGTCTTTATCATCTCATCAAGTCTTTACCATCTCATCAAGTCTTTATCATCTCATCAAGTCTTTACCATCGCATCAAGTCTTTATCATCTCATCAAGTCTTTACCATCTCATCAAGTCTTTATCATCTCATCAAGTCTTTATCATCTCATCAAGTCTTTACCATCTCATCAAGTCTTTATCATCTCATCAGGTCTTTATCATCTCATCAAGTCTTTACTATCGCATCAAGTCTTTATCATCTCATCAAGTCTTTACCATCTCATCAAGTCTTTATCATCTCATCAAGTCTTTACCATCGCATCAAGTCTTTACTATCTCATCAAGTCTTTATCATCTCATCAAGTCTTTACCATCTCATCAAGTTTTTATCATCTCATCAAGTCTTTATCATCTCATCAAGTCTTTACCATCTCATCAAGTCTTTACCATCGCATCAAGTCTTTACCATCTCATCAAGTCTTTATCATCTCATCAAGTCTTTACCATCTCATCAAGTTTTTATCATCTCATCAAGTCTTTACCATCACATCAAGTCTTTATCATCTCATCAAGTCTTTACTATCTCATCAAGTCTTTATCATCTCTTCAAGTCTTTACTATCTCATCAAGTCTTTATCATCTCTTCAAGTCTTTACTATCTCATCAAGTCTTTATCATCTCATCAAGTCTTTACCATCTCATCAAGTCTTTACCATCGCATCAAGTCTTTACCATCTCATCAAGTCTTTACCATCTCATCAAGTCTTTATCATCTCTTCAAGTCTTTACTATCTCATCAAGTTTTTATCATCTCATCAAGTCTTTACCATCTCATCAAGTCTTTATCATCTCTTCAAGTCTTTACTATCTCATCAAGTTTTTATCATCTCATCAAGTCTTTACCATCACATCAAGTCTTTATCATCTCATCAAGTCTTTACCATCTCATCAAGTCTTTATCATCTCATCAAGTCTTTATCATCTCATCAAGTCTTTACTATCTCATCAAGTCTTTACTATCTCATCAAGTCTTTACTATCTCATCAAGTCTTTATCATCTAATTGGTTTTCTCACTTAATCTTGCTTTTATCATCTAATTGTGCATTTATTGTCTAATCAAATCTTTCTCAACTAATTGAGACTTTCTCATCTAATCCTCTCTCTCATCTAACTATATTTCTCATCAGCTCCTAACTCTGTAATTCTAGATCTCTCATCTAATTATATCCATCTCATTTCTGGGCAACCACCTTCCTAACAATAACAGCATTCTTGTTTTGTTTTAAAAGCTTTCTGATTTGCGGTGGGCTTTGTTTTTAAAGATGGGATAACGTTCATTAAATCCTGTCTCGTCGGTCTTTGAGTTAACTGTTAATTATCAGAACCAACAGGCTGAATGTGGTAAACAGTGTGATGAGGAGAAAATCATCATGGATGTTTTTAGAAGATGCTCCTTGATGTTTCTCCTGTTTCTTATGAATACCTTTGACATATTTATACCTGAACAACATACAAACAATTTGATGAACATGATGCTCAGATAATCTCATTCGCTGTTATTAGATTACAGGAAATACACTCACCGACCACTGTGTCAGGCCCACCACTAGTACCAGGTTAGACCCGGTTTTACCTTCAGAGCCTCCTTCATTCTTGGTGTCATGGATTCATCAAGATGTTGGAAATGTTCCTAAGAGGTTGTGGTCCAGGTTGAGATGACAGCATCACACAGATCCATCCATGATGGATCAGTTCCACGACGACATCCCAGAGGTTCTGGACTGGACTGAGATCTGTTGACTCTGGAGGTCACTGGAGTCCAGTGAACTCATCATCATGTTGAAGAAACCATAGAGATGTTCTGAGGTTTTACACATGGAGCAACATCTTGCAGGAGGTAGCATCAGTGACCTAAATATTTCAGCTCGTCTCTAACCAGTCACACTCCAGTCAAACAGGCTTTAAAGGCACACTATGTAACTTTTTCATATTTTTAAATCTTTTCCTTGAGCCATGCAGTATGTGCTAATATGAGCCTTTACAGGTTAATGAAAATTCACTCAGCCCCATCTGCTGCTTGTGTACAGAATATCACGTTTGCAACTTCTGAGTCTCTGGTCCGGTGCCCTGAAGTCTCACAGTCACGTATCTGGTGAGGGTTAGGCTAACATAGTGTGGCTAGCTGTTATGCTAGCTCCGGAGTGTTTTTACCTCATGATTCCTGCTTTTTTCCATCTCTCCCAACTTTAACACAGCTGATTTCTATGAATGAGTGATGAACCGCTCCAGTAGAAAGCAGTGAAGGCTGAGGACACATTTCAACTGTTAGGTGTTTCTGAGCAGAAACCATGGTGTTAACATTTTTATAACACTGATTTAAAATGAATACTAAGGGGTGCTAAAAACAAGCCAAAACTGCTTAGTCGGCCTTCAAATCTCCAGTCTGATACTCCGTTAGGACTTCACCACGTCTAGATGCCTGATTGCATTGAGTTGCTGCCATGCTGGTTAGATATTTGTGTTATTGATCAACTTGATTTTGTTAATTAAGTGAGTTTAGATAAATGTAATAAAGATGAAGGAATCAAACTGATTATCCCTGTTCTAGACTTAGTTATTAAGAACAAACTATAAAAGGATCTGCTTGAATTTTAAACATCAAACCTCTTGAAGTCACATGGAATTCTGGGGGAAAAGACTCTGCTACACACTGGCTGTTTTTATTTTAAGGTTTAAAGGGAACTGATTGGCAGAAAGGTGATGTCATAGAATGAATGATCATTAGTCCAAAACCAGGTTTGTCTTTCAGCTTCACGTTACCGTGGTAACTCCTGAACTGAACTATACATTTCCTCACTAGGACACCTGGAGCCCTGATCATAAAACCTCAGGTTTAGGTTTTTATATTTTATGCTTCTGCAGATTTGCATGAGTGGGCTGCATGGTGGTGCAGTGGGTAGCACTGTGGCCTCACAGTAAGGAGGCACTGGGTTCAATCCCAGCTGCAGCCTTTCCGTGTGGAGTTAGCATGTTCTCTGCATGTATCGGTTTCCTGCAGGTACTCTGGTTCTCTCTCACAGAACAACAACATGCATGTTGAGTTATTTGGTGACTCTAAATGTGTGACTGGTTTAAAGCCTTGTTTGTCTCTGTGTGGTTCTGTGATGGACAAGCGGCATGTCCAGGTGTCACCCGCCTCTCGGCTGGAGATAGACACCAGCTCTCCTTAACCCTTACTGAGGAAGCAGCTCAGAGGATGGATGGATAGATGTTTGCTTCACTTCTTGCAGGATAGGAAAACAGAACAGAATATAAAAAGAAGGGAGAAGAATAAATATAAAAAAAGAAAAGTTCTAGTTAAGAAATAAAAGCGGGACCCATTGAAAATAAAGATGTAAAAAACTCTGGCAAGGCCTCAGAGGTTAATCTGTTCTTTAGCTTTAACACGAACTGAACTCTCTGAAATCTATTAACCTACAAATGAAAGTCCTAATCCAAAACATTTTCCAGTAATTTCAGGCTTCCACTTTGTGACATGACGTGTAATTAACTGCAGCTACTGCATGTACAAACACATTTTCACTTTTCTAATCTCATTAGGAGATTAAGAAGCCCCAGCTTCAGATTGAGGCGTGGCTGTGTGCCAGGGGTGAATTATATTAAAAAACATTTTCTATTAAATAGACTTCATTTTATTGTTTTGCACTGAAAATGTTGTTTGTAGACATCCTCAAGCAACTGACTTTGCTGGTAAATGTGCATCAGCCTGACACACACGCGCACACACACACACACGCACGCACGCACGCACACACACACACACACACACACACACACACCTACACACACACACACACACACACACACATTCATGAATCTACTGGCAGGAGCAGCACATACAAGGTGGGACTGATGTTGTTGCCTGGATCAATCCAAATGACAATCCAATCATACAGTGAAGAAGAAAAGAAAAAGAAGACGGAAGGAAAGTGTAGAAAATAATCCCATTAAAACAGCAATTTGTTCCACTTCCAACAGCATGTCTTTTATTGTTCAGCACAGGAAGAGAACACAGCAGGAAGAGAGACATTAAAACACACAATGATGGATTTTCAGAGTGAAATCACTGAAGACGTGTTCTGAAACAAATTGTCAGAACTTATTGTTCTAGTTCTATCTATCATTAGAATGGGTCCAAATGGAAGCAGCTGTGTTGTTAAGTACTTTTATTCTGATAGTGTTTGTCATTTTCATGTCCTGCAGCTTTGAAAACATGCAGATTTTACATGAATAAACCTGATGAATGTCCTCGTTTACATCAGTGGGATTCTGGTGGAACAGGTGAGAAAGGCCCGCCCCATTTGGGGTTCTACAGCTCAGGTGGACGTCACAGTAGAGACATCCTTCAGAGTAAACTGGTCAAAGGAAGCTGGACTTTAGAGGCAGTGGGCGAAGGCAGTGGACACCCACTTTCTCCAGTTGGACACCCACTTTCAAAGTTTCTGGCTAATACACTACCCTGACCTGTATACATTTAGTTTTGCTGCTTTGAACCTAAATGTTTTTAACTAATAATAATCAAGTATTCTGGTGCCAATATGCAGTTTTAACTAAAAACGTCACTTTAGTAACTGAGTGAAACCCAGTGGCGGCTGGTGACATTGTTTTGGGTCGGGCGCATTTTTTCAAGTCAGTTTTCAGATGTGCAAAAACCCACATCTCACCACTAGAGCAGCGAATGGGGCAAAATATTTTCATCTGACTGAAAATGTTGCTGGTAAAAATCCCTACCACTACTTCACTAGGTCTAATTCTACACATCAAACAGTAAAGAAATCACAAGGTCTTCATAAGGAGACCTGAACATCTGTTTCAAAGAGTAAAAAATGACTCAGAATAAGTGAGCCAATCAGTAGCCGTCAGGTTTCACCTCACAGATCCCTCACTCTGCAGATGTCTGGTGCTTTATGTTTAAATACATTCTAGCTGTTGTATAAAGCCAGTCACTGGTTGGAGGCGTTAATTGATCTGTGTAGTAAAACGAGTCGTTTTGATGCGTCTTGAACTAAATGTTGAGACATGGCTGTGAACAGATGGTCTGGTCTATTTCTGTTTAGGATTTGTAACCTTTTCTCAAAATACATGAAAACAGACGCTGCCATCTGTTATCAGCATCAACATCACAACTCTGTCACTGGAAGCTCCACCAAACTCTTCACACCTCAGTGCAGCGTTTGACTTTTCCTGCCAGAAGCTAACTTCAACCTACAGAGTAGCTTTATTCACAGGATGCTATAGAATATAAAATAACTGACAGTTTTAGCTCTTGTCTGTTTGAATGAAACAAGACATGATTTATTTTTGTTCAAGTTAAAGATAAATCATGGTATACAGAAATTAAATAAAACTGTATGAAACATTTTACATCTTAAAAAGATGTTGATAAAAGTCTGAGAGGAAATCCAACCAACCAACCAACCATTTTCTGTAGCCGCTTATTCCTCCACAGAGGGTCGCGGGGCAGCTGGTGCCTATCTCCAGCGGTCAAGGGGCGAGAGGCGGGGGACACCCTGGACGGGTCGCCAGTCCATCGCAGGGCCACACAGAGACGAACGAGACAAACAACCACACACCCACTCACACCTAAGGACAATTTACCAGCCCAATTAGCCTGACAGTCATGTCTTTGGACTGTGGGAGGAAACCGGAGTACCCGGAGGAAACCCACGCATGCATGGGGAGAACATGCAAACTCCACGCAGAGAGGCCGCAGAGCCGGGACGCGAACCCACGACCTCCTTGCTGCGAGGCAACAGTGCTAACCAACTG
>SSNR01002191.1:0-10098 GCA_006937965.1 Callopanchax toddi
AGAACTAACAGTGTATATGAGGAGTATCACACACAGAACTAACAGTGTATATGAGGAGTATCACACACAGAACTAACAGTGTATATGAGGAGTATCACAGAGAACTAACAGTGTATATGAGGAGTATCACACAGAACTAACAGTGTATATGAGGAGTATCACACACAGAACTAACAGTGTATATGAGGAGTATCACAGAGAACTAACAGTGTATATGAGGAGTATCACAGAGAACTAACAGTGTATATGAGGAGTATCACACACAGAACTAACAGTGTATATGAGGAGTATCACACACAGAACTAACAGTGTATATGAGGAGTATCACAGAGAACTAACAGTGTATATGAGGAGTATCACACAGAACTAACAGTGTATATGAGGAGTATCACACAGAACTAACAGTGTATATGAGGAGTATCACACACAGAACTAACAGTGTATATGAGGAGTATCACAGAGAACTAACAGTGTATATGAGGAGTATCACAGAGAACTAACAGTGTATATGAGGAGTATCACACAGAACTAACAGTGTATATGAGGAGTATCACACACAGAACTAACAGTGTATATGAGGAGTATCACACACAGAACTAACAGTGTATATGAGGAGTATCACACACAGAACTAACAGTGTATATGAGGAGTATCACAGAGAACTAACAGTGTATATGAGGAGTATCACACAGAACTAACAGTGTATATGAGGAGTATCACAGAGAACTAACAGTGTATATGAGGAGTATCACACACAGAACTAACAGTGTATATGAGGAGTATCACATAGAACTAACAGTGTATATGAGGAGTATCACATAGAACTAACAGTGTATATGAGGAGTATCACACAGAACTAACAGTGTATATGAGGAGTATCACATAGAACTAACAGTGTATATGAAGAGTATCACATAGAACTAACAGTGTATAGGAGGAGTATCACATAGAACTAACAGTGTATATGAGGAGTATCACAGAGAACTAACAGTGTATATGAGGAGTATCACATAGAACTAACAGTGTATAGGAGGAGTATCACACACAGAACTAACAGGGAGGCTTTAGTTAGAACAGGCTCAACTTTAATTTCCTTAACGAAGCATTCTTTTTAAAGTCTGCCTCTTCTAATGTGAGGTCATGCAGCTTATGTCTGTCCTTGCTCTGCTGTGGCTTCAGGGAAGCTAGCCAGCCGAGTGTGGGAGCTGAATTATAACTCTAAATATATACATAAACCTTGCTGAGCACTCGGTTTGTGCTGCACTTAAAAGCCTGAGCACTCAGATCACTTCAGTCCTGTGGACTTGCAGGTCAGTTAAAACTATTTAAATGCCAAGACACTCTGCAGGATCCGTGATGTTTTTACACCGAGGTATAGACTGAGGTCACTAAAAGCAAACAATACTGTTTTCACAACAGGATCCTCTGCTGAAGCGCGGTGAGTCGGATGCCAATCACAGCAGCTGTGGGTGTATGTCAGGATTTGGTCAGTCAGTGCATTTAGAAGCTTTACTTAGATTTCTACTACAGTAAATTAGCAGATTAAAGTCCCTTTTTATGGCAAACACTTTGACTGAAAGTCAGGAAATCAAGCAAGTTAAAAGACTGCAATCCATTCCTGCAGCTGTGAGCGGTAGGCTTCACTCACTATTTTGTTGTTGTCTGACTGCTAATTCAACCTAATTGTAGAACATATAGTATATATATCTATATAATAACTAACGATGAAACGCAGTACAGAGAGGAGTGGCTCAGCTTGCTGAATGGTGAGACAAAAACAACCTGTCCCTCAATGTGGAGAAGACAAAGGAGGTTGTGATGGACTTCAGGAGAAACTCCATCAATCACCCTCACTAACCATCGCAAGCTCGACTGTGGAGAGAGTCAGCATATCACATAGGATCTCACCTGGACCACCAACACCATGTCACTCCCCAAAAAAGCCCATCTGAGTAGAGCAAGTCCTCCCCACTGATTCTACAGGGGCACCACTAGACTGTGCTGACCAGCTGCATCGCTGTCTGGTACGGAAACTGCAGTGCCGCTGACCAGAAGTCCCTCCAGCGAACAGTAAACACAGCTGAAGAGATCACTGGTGCCCCCCTCCCCTCCATCCTGGACATTGTCCCAGCAGAACCAATAGAATCATGAAGGACTCCACCCATCCCTCTTTCAGCTCCTACCATGGGAGAAGGTACCGGATCAGAGCTCATTCTGCCAGACTGCTCAACAGCTTCATCCCCCAGGCTGTGCAAGAACTTAACTCAAATCTGAATTCACTGTATTCTTTGAATTGTTTGCACATTCACTGCATCCTAGCAGAGCAAATATTGATATGTCATTAGTTATAGAAGATGTTGCTATTGAAAGAGTGAGGGAAATTAAGTTTTTAGGGGTTATTATTGATGAAAACGTTACCTGGAAGCCACATATTAATGGTGTAAAAACTAAAATAGCAAAAACAGTTGGTATATTGCATAAGGTAAAGGATTCTCTGAATAAAAATGCTTTATTTCTTTTATATAATTCCTTGATTGTTCCATATCTGACTTACTGTATTGAGATCTGGGGAACAACATATAAAACACACCAGTTTTTCTTCTACAAAAAAGAGCCGTAAGAGTCATTACTCAGAGTAGTTCTAGAGCTCCAACCGGTCCATTGTTTACTAAGCTGAGAATATTAAAGTTTGAAGATTTAGTTGATCATAATATATTAACATTGGTTTACAAAGCTCACATTAAATCTTTACCAAAAAATATCCAAATCAAATTTGAAAAAAGGTAAAGTTGTTCAAACTTAAAAGGCAGTGAGATATTTCTAAAGCCTAGATGTAGAACTAAAGTGTTGGATAGATGTGTTTCTGTGTATGGAGTTATGGAAAAAACACATGAACTTAACATGTTTTTTACGTGTGAACCCATGTGCAAAAACATGTGACCACATGAACATGTTAAAAGTGTTCCAAATTCACACGGGAAACATGGGTCGCACATGTGATTTACATGTTAATTTAACATGTTTTTAGATGTGAAAACGTGTTATTTCTTCCCATGTGAAGTTCACATTTTTTTGTTCCAAATTCACACGGGAAACACGTGGAAAACATGTTTTTTACATGTAGTTCACATGTGTTACACATGTTCTCACATGTGATGTCTACATGTGAAGTTCATGTGGTTTTTCTGTAAGGGTTATGGAACAATCTGGAATATGAAACAAAAGAGGTAAAATCAATTAAAATGTTTAAAAAGAATGTTAAAAAAACATGTTAAAATGATATGCAATAATCCTGATCGTACTTTCTTCATTTGTCTTTCCCTGTATCGCTCGGCAAAGAATTGTAGTAAATAGATTGAATTAGTATCTGAAGTTTTTGTTTGCAAATGGTTGGCAGCTGTCTGTCAGTCATTTTTATTAGTGAACATTTTATTTTTATTGATTTATTTGCTGGTGTAAATGGGGCAGAACATATAGAAGATTTTCTTCTTTCTGCTCCTTTCCATTTAAGTATTATAAGTTGTATTTGTTTAGTTTGTATTATAAGTTGTATTTGAAAAATGAAATAAATTTTATAAATAAAATCAATAAATCCTTGCACATCCATTTAAATAAGCATTGTTTCTTTCTGTACCTCTATATGTCTATCTTCATAGGTTTAGTATTTATCTCTATTTGTACCTCTTTAGTATCTGTTTAACGTACAAAGGCTGTATTCTTGTCTCTATTTGTTCTTTTTTAACTACCTCTTCATTGTTTGTTTTTTTTTTGTATAATCATGTAGCACCATGGGCCTGTGAAGGAACGACACCTCGTTTCACCGTATGTTTCTAACATGTGAAATGACAATAAAGCTCAACTCATAATAATTAGTCAGACTGATTTTATCAGTCTCCTTGATATTTATCTTCATTCCTTTCCTCTTCTGTCCTTTGCCTCCTCCTCTCCTTCTTTCATTGTAGATGACGGTGGAATATCAGGATTATTTACGTAGATTACGTCAGATTAGGGCAGAATTGGGCAGGAGGCGGTTGTTCTGTGACGATGGAGATAAGATAAGGGCTGGTGGTGTGGGTGGGTGTTTGCTGATCTACCACACCTTATCTTGGGAGCAGGTGGAGCGGCAATATAAAGTTGTTCATTGTAATTATCCACGGCAAGAGCAGATTTCATAGGGAGATTTAGGTAGAGAATAACAGCCTGGGAAAAAAGGATAGAAGGAGAAAGTGAGACAGAAGGAGGTTTGAAAACACACTCGAATGTCGTACACACTTCTTTCCTCTCTTTGCTCTGAGTATTCTACTTCTCTCATCTGAGTTATCTTAACGCTGCCGTATCTTAATGACCTTTGGTGAGTCTAACATCTTAGCCACTGTTCTAATAATCAGCCTCTCATGACTCATCCACGTCTTTCCTCTGTTTTCAATCAGTGATCTTTTCTCTCGCTACCTGTCTCTTGCTCTCCACTGTAATTATCAAGCTGGACGAGAATGTCAGGTGCAATCAACCAGATATGCATCTTCAAATAGAAAGTCAATTCAACATTTTTAGAATGTATATTTTTAGTATTTGATAAACCCTCACCATGCATTACAATAATACAAGATTTACCTCACACATGTTCTTCCACCTCACTTTGGAGGAAAAGGCTTTCTGTTCTCATTGATAGAGTCGGAGTCAAACTTCAGATAAAGAACATGTGACATCTCATAAGGTGAATTATATTTTTATTAATCAAAAGTTTCATTCATATTAGCCCACATCCAGATACTTAGCAGAAGAATTAGGTTAAATATTTACTACTGTTCATTAATTTCACCTGGAAACAGCTTGAACGAAGTCCACAATTAGTTCCTGAGAAAAAGCAGCAGGAATATGGAAGAAGTGACTGAATGCAAACAAAGAAATAAAATGATTTAAAATGGTCAGAAAGGAAAGAGAAACATGGAGGAAACAAGCAACGGAATAATCAGTGTTGATGATGCGTCCTGACACTGAAGGATGAATAAACCTTTATTATGTTTATGGGTTTAGCGTTCAGGTGACTGCTTAAAAACAGAAGTCAACCTAAATAGCAAAAACATAGATCAATGATGTTTTTATACATATTTCAAAATGTTCATCTTTCCCTTTGTTTCTGCACATTTAACAAAATGCTCATTGAAATGTTTTTAGTCACGTTTTAAATCAGGGCGAGCTCTGGTGGATAGTTTAGATTTTTAATTGTGTTTTTTTTACTTTATTCTTTTCATTTTGCAGCTTAGATGCTAGATGTGTTTACATCCTTAACTCTGCCTAATTAGATAGTTTAAAAACGGTATTAAAAACAAAATCAGCACCATGTCATCTCTATCTTTGTGACTGTAAAAACAAATAACTGTCAACAACTGGTTCTACAAAATAAGCTTTAAAAAACAAAATAACTTCCAAAAACTTCTTGTGTGTCCATCAAGTTCATTTTTCCTTCTAATAACAGCAAGGCCGGATGTAGGCATGGGCAAAGAGGGGCATTGCCCCCCCAAACGCAATTGCATGCAGAAATAACAAATTTCAAAAATATTTCAGTGAAAAATGGTCAGAGGTGAGCGCTCTCTTCCGTTTGTCCTCATTCAAAGTAGCTACTGACAGTGCTTTAAGTGGAAAAAAATAAGTGCCGGTACCCTCCTTATTAGTTCGGGATTATATACATATATATATATACAGTATATATATATATATATATATATATATATATATATATATATATATATATATATATATATATATATATATATATATATATATATATACATATACACTCACATACAGAGAGAGAGAGAGAGAGAGAGATATCTATAGTTTTATTGTTCAGAAATGACAAAAGAACAAAGCCAGTTCTAAATCAAATCTTCATGAAAGAAATTCAGATTCACTCAGTCATCAATTTAGTCACTAATTCTTCCCAATGCGTCCTCCCTTCAGACCTGTAGACTCCATCACTGGATTCTATTTGTCTAAAAGACAATTCAGGACAAGACACCTCTCTACCTGTCCTCTCCTCTACACCTGGACCATAATAAATGTCACAGGAGGTCTAGTGAAGAGATTCAGCTCATCATCTCCAACACCTCTACTGTCTTCAGCTCTGCAGCAGCATGAGACTGGAGCATTTACTAAATACTCTGACATCTATTACAGCCTATAAATCTAAACTTCATCAGGTTATTATGTATAATTAGGGATGCTCTGATCACGTTTTTTGCTGCCGATCACTGATACCGATCAAATTGATTGACTGTAAATGTCACATTGTAGTGATGATGAGAGCTAAAGGCTACTTGATCTGTAGAAAATGAACCCTAAATCTCCTTCATTTGGACAAAAACAGGTTTTACTGACTTTTTCTAGGATGAAAAAATACAAAAACTTGAAGGAACCATGTAGACATCCATATAGAAATATATTATTTATAGATATATATTTACAATACCAATAGAAATCTATTATTTATATATATATTTAAATAATTAAACATATATTCTTGAGCACAAGATCCCCATTAATTAGTTTGTGGTTGAAATAACATTTTGAGAATAATTGTTGTTTTTCTACTGCTGTTCAGACACAGAAAAGTCGACATTGTTTTGACA
The DNA here is from genome assembly GCA_006937965.1 of Callopanchax toddi. Classification (NCBI taxonomy): domain Eukaryota; kingdom Metazoa; phylum Chordata; class Actinopteri; order Cyprinodontiformes; family Nothobranchiidae; genus Callopanchax; species Callopanchax toddi. Next base: position 6,630 of record SSNR01002191.1, read on the forward strand.
CTCTGGTCCATTTTATGCCAAAAAAGAACAAACTAATTACTGACAATGATCTGATCATTACTAGAGTCTACCTGCTGCTCTCTCAGCTCCTCCTCCCTCCACCTGTCTGATCCACTGCGCCATGGCACGCCGCTGCTCCTCTCCAGCTGCGTCATGACTCGCAGCTTTCCTCTCCATGAGCGCGCGAGCTCTCCGTCATTAATATTTAAATTATTGTCTTTTAATACCAATTTGAAGACTTATCTCAGCTTCCTGACGTGGGGTGTCTCGCAACCTGCTGCAGCAGCACCAGATCTGGAGCTGCAGGAGGGAACGCAGTTTTGCGAGTCAGCAGGACTCGCCTCCAGGACAGAGCTATGAGCCAACTATGGAGCGGTCCGTTCAGGGGACGCGAGTCTCCGCTTTTCCTCTCTCATCCGCTGTTTCACCAAATTCTGCCACCCTCCTGGAGTCACTAAATATGGCTGACAGATGAGTTCTCTCATCCACCTGCGTTTCTCCTGCACCGCGCTCGCCCTCTGCACCTCCCGCCATGCGCTACTCATAATATGAGGCAACTACGGCCACCGGAAAAGCTCAAAATGATATTGATGTAATACCGGAAAAACTCCCGGTACGGACGGAACGCTGGAAATAAGTTCCGGTACGCTGAGGGGTCAAATTTAGAAGTCCCGGTACGGCGTACCGTTCCGTACCGCCCCACTTAAAGCATTGGCTACTGATGAATGACACAGAAAGAAAGAGAAACAAAAAACACAATAAGAACGAAAAAAAAAACCAAAATACAAAAAAGAACAAAAAAACCCACAAAAAAACAAAAAACTAAACAAAAAGAACAAAAAACAAAAAAAACACACAAAAAGAACAAAAACAAACAAACAAAAAGAACAAACACAAAACAAAAAAGAACAACAAAAACACAAGAGAACAAAAAAACAAACAAAAAAGAACAAAAAACACAAAAAGAACAAAAAACAAAACAAAAAAGAACAAAAAGCACAAAAAAGAACAAAAAACACAAAAAGAACAAAACAAAACCCCCCACAAAAACCCTAAAACAAAACAAAAAAATAACCAGATGAGGTCAGCCTCAACAGGACATCAGCCAGTGTCCTACTTGTGCCGTCCCAAGCCCGGGTAAATGCAGAGGGTAGGGATCAGATATGAACATAAATCTATGGATAGAGGAACTGATATGATGATTATGATGTAAGGGATTGGGGGGTGTGATGACCAAAAAATTCTTGGCATGTCCAGACTCCCCCCTCCCCCCCCCGCCCGATATTCTACCTGCCCCCCTTAGTGGGGCTGGCTAGATACGGCCCTGAATAACAGGATAGCATCTATAAAATACATAAAGAAGCTGAACTACTTTACATATATTTTGTTTTGACTCAGTGATATGTTTAATTTTTAACATCCTTATAAACACAAAGATCTAGAAATGTGACCTTTGTTGTTTTTACACAATCATTGCTTTTATGAGGCAACTTCATCTTGCAGAAATGTGTAAATCAACTTTTTCAACAAAGTGAAATTTGTAGCTGGCAACATTAAATATCTTCCATTTAAAAGTTAGAAAACCTCTGGCATCATCCAAACTTGACTGATTCATTTGATGCGTTTTGAGAATTTTGTGCATTTTTTACATTCCTGTCAGATTCGACAATAGTCCTTTCTGCCAAGTGTTGATAGATTTTTAGCCCTAATAAATGTATTTGTTAGATTTATACCAGACGTTAAACTTATTGTAATGTTTCTTTCATATGTGCTCTGTTATCTAAACTGGTCAATAGAGAAGCTTTTATTAGTTTTACAGTCAAAAAGAACATGGTTGAGCTAGTTGTGGTCAAATGCTTCATTTACCCAACCTCCTCGTTTCTAACAGAAAATTTCAGTCATGAGAGATGTCTGTCAGAACACTCATTCTGTCTTTAGACATCCAAGCAAGTGTTGTACTCCATCAGGCAGTGGCAGAGCAAGGTTGAGCTGGGCCCCAGTGCAAGAGTTGCTTTAGGGCCCCCTCCTGAATCAAATCACCAAATACTATTGTGAAAAGATAGATCTGATCTAAGAGAGGAGGGAAGCAGAGTACCGGTACTGATATCTAGCTGAATGTTTTAAATAAGGGACAAACTAAATATAATGTTTGTCAGAAAACAAAGGCGCCATGTGAGCCTTTAAGGCAGGGTGGGGGACCTTTATTTACTAGGGGCCAAGTTTTTTAATAAAGTCCTCTGAGGGCCACATTCAGAACGTAAACCAGTGATGTCCAGTTGTTTCCAGACAGGGAAAAACCACCAGATATAAAGTTCTGTCACAAAAATTTGTATTGAAACATGAAGAATGTAGCGTAATATAACCTGATTTTATCGTTATAGTACGAACACACTTCTGCAAGGTTATCAGCTTAGTTTTGTTGGTTTTAATGCTAATCACTGTTAGCTACCTTCACTAAACTGATGGTTATGCAGGCTTTCTAGATTCTCCTTGATTCAAAGGGAGACCTACGTACGTATATTTGGAAGTTATAACCCAGAAGCTGACTTAGACTTCAGTTATTTTATTAAAGAAAACAGATTGAATAAACAGACAGATGTGAGGTAGATAGTTGCATCTTAAGAGATTCTTCTGATGTTATTAAGCTGAGAGTTAATGACGAGAGCCCGTGATATGTTAATCTAGGGATCTCGGCTAGTGAGGAGGGGAGCTGAGCTAAGTTGACAGGAGTGTTATTTATCAATAGCCTCGGTTTTACCAGATCGGGTGGTACCTTGCTGAAACCGCTCCAGATCGCCTCGGCGTGAGAGACGGAGGAAGCTCGTCGGTGCGGTCGTTGGTCGGACGAGCCTCGGTTATCCCCGGGGGCCCGGAGGTGTCTGAGCGAGTCGGTATCAGCGGCTCCATGATCGGCTGGTGCAGAGGCTAACCGGCTTTCCCATGGCAGGTGGAAAGAAGCAGGCAGATGGTGTCTGGCTTCTTAGCCGGAGCAATGTTCTCGACCGGTGAGGCTGGTTACTCACGAGCTCGGTCGGCATCGAGGCCTTCCGTGTAGCGGAGGAAAACGGAGGCTGTGTTCTCTCGTCGTGGGGTTAACGAGAACTGAGGAGACTCAGTTCTTCCAGGCAGGAAGTTGGAACGTGGCCCGGTTTGGCCGCGTGGACCAATGGGAGAGAGTTACCAAGTCACGTGGTTCTCGTCATTAGAAACCCAGGAAGTTAGATGGATTATTAATATGTTTTAACCTTTTAGCAAAAGTAGAAATCATAAAATAATACTGATGCAACATCAACATTCATGAATACTGGAAGAAAATGAATTAATCACATTAAGACATTTCTGGACAGTGGATTAAAGGTGGTGTCTTTTTAGAATGAGACATCAAAGAGTTCTTAAGTTTAATTATTAATTAAAGGAAATCTTCTTAGTCTTCCGACACGACCGGTCCTGGAAGGAATGTTGATTCAGG
>SSNR01002196.1:0-10072 GCA_006937965.1 Callopanchax toddi
ATTAATACTGGAAGAAAATGCATTAATCACATTAAGACATTTTAAGACAGTGGATTAAAGGTAGTGTCCTTTAGAATGAGACATCAAAGAGTCTTTAAGTTTAATTATTAACTAAAGAAAGTCTTCCGAGTCTTCCGACACGACCGGGTCCTGGAAGGAATGTTGATTCAGGTTACATAATAACAGAGTCATTTTATTCCAAGTTATTGGGAAAAAGATGGTTATTATTTGTGATGATCTAGAGGTCAAAGTTCAGAGGTAGTTACGCATTTGGCGGCATTACATAACCCCCCTTAATTTTAAGGTCAAGGACTCCTAGCAGAAGGACGTTGCCTTGAAATTCCAATTCGATGACGGAGGACATCATTGATCATCATTAACCAAAAGGGAAGAAAGGTTTGTGGTACCTTTCCACGGATAGAGTCAACCAAAAATGAGTCAGAGCTTGAGTTTAGAGATTACCAGACACAGGGGCACCTGTGTCAATGACCTTCAGGAATTAGGAAGCATCCCACCACGAAACAGAATCAGGAGGAGGGCACCAATCCAAACGATGCCAGGAGACTGAAGAGTGGGGCAGTTTGTGAAGGAGTAGGCAGCAGCGGAGGCGTCGTCGATGAAGACCTCCAACCCAGAGCAGCGTCGGCAGATGAGTCGCGGACGAGACCAGTTGGGACCTTGGACGTCCGGTCGCTGGACAGTAGAGCAGAAGAGAGGCACAGCACAGCAAAACAACCACAACCTGGTAAAAGGCATTCAACATGTGTGAATGTACACTCTTATAAGAGATGTGTTAAAAAATTACACAAAAAAATGTGTTATTATACTTAAAGCACATTTTGTGATAATTTTAACACAGAATGTGTTAGAATTGCAACAAAAGTTTAACACACATGCATGTGTTAAATATTTCAACGCATGTTTTGTGTTTTTGCGTCACAATTTACTCCCTGCTGCCATCATATGGTAGAACCTCTCAATGACAGCAACTAGCATTTTTTTTTCCCCCTAAAAATGCTTTCTGGTAATTTTTCACTTTATATATTTTACCTAATAACAATTTTTATTATAATTAGTGCTCCAGATATGTATCTAATTATTTTTAGAAAGCACAGAAAATATTTTAATTTGGGGAATAACTCTACATTATGTGAGTTTGTGCATTTACTCATTTTAACAATGCAAAAAAACAACATTTAATTAAATAAATAAAAAATTACTGAGATTTTTATTCATAATTTTAACATGTGTATGCCCAAAAAATATTCAGTCAATTCCTAATTAGATTATGTACAATAAATATGATAATTATAAAGTGTGAGTATGGTCATGAACTAAGAAAGGTTAGCTGATAACACCAAACTGAGTGCCAAGCCAGGAGAAACAAGAAGCAGAAGTGGGAAGGAGTAAGAGGGCCCCACTTCTGATCCAATCAGAAACCGAGGAAGATTCTCCCGCCTAATGGACTAACTTGACAAAGGAGGCAAAGATGGAGGCCGAGTCTTCAGGAATAAATTCAGCCACTTCGGTAAGTATGAGCTATTTTTGTAATTGTCTTTTTTGTCCAACGTTCTTTGTAAAGTGTCAAACTTTAATTTTTTAAATTAGTTAAATGGAGACAGTTGGCGTTTTATATCAAACTTAAGTTAACATTATTTCAGGTAATGTCTGCCACACCCGCAATTCAAATTCAGGGAGGGAGGCTTCCCAAAATAATTTAAACTGCAACCAGAATTCAAACATGAAGCTAAAATATTACCACCAAACCAAATAGCTGTGAATTAAATTATGTATTTTTAATAATCTGTCAAGTATCCTACATTTTTTTCTGAAAATTGGAAGGTTAACGTTCTTTTCAAAATGGCGTAAAGGCGCCCAAAAGTTGATGGTGACCGCTAGGTGATGGCTAATCTGTTGTTCAGAGGCAGCTAGCTAGCCATTATGTTTGAGCACTAATTCCTCATGCTTAAATTGAGATGACAACACACTGGTGGCTTATGGTGAGTCTTATGAAATTAGTTGCAGGGTGTCCGCGAGGTCTTTAAAAGTCTTAAAAGTTGATAAATTGGTTAATGGAAAATTATGACAAATTAAAAGTCTTACGTTGATTTTGTAAAGTTTTAAATTTGGTTAGTAATGTAGAGCCTATGATTTTTGCGATGCGTAAAACGTGGACGTAATGGCGGAATTCAATAAACAAACTAGAATACAGTGTAAAACGCTGAATATCCGACCATATCGGCGAATAAGGAAAATGCATAGTTGAGGAATTTTGGCCACTGCAGTATCCGTACTTGTTGCCTGCTAATGCAGGCTCGGCTCTGATGTTCACAAAGGGAAAAAAAATAAAAATTTGCCACGGTGAAAAGGAAGCGCAAACATCCTTCGGAAAATTAAAAGCTGCGAGGGCAGAACAAATACCAAAGGAGTGAATCAGGAGAAAAACCTTTCTGTAAGTTTAGTCGGAACACAATGGACTGGCTGTAATGAGCTCTTAAAGTAATATAAGAAACAGAGAGGCACATCAAGCTAGTCGCAAACTCTGGAACATTCTGCTAAATCAGTAGAAACCAGGCGTGAGTTTATAGAAGGTTTTGTAGGTCAGATTTTCATTTAGACAAAATGAAAACGCTTCGGTAAAGCTGGGGGGTGGGGGCAGAACACGAGAGCAGCCTCCGTGTGTCTCTGAGAGGAGGAGGAGAAGTAAAGACCGCAGGTCCTGTTCAGTAGACAGATGAGCTCAAGTTTTTACTGTTTACAAGTCTTAAGTTTCTTTATGAGACGTATTTTATGTTGAGTTCATTCCTAAAACATTTTTATTTTACAAAATACTTTTTTGGGGAAAAACTGAGATACATACTTGTTTTGCACATAAAACATATATTTTAAATTAAAGATGATGAATACTATTGAAACCCTTGAAAGCTAATGTTCAGCTAAACCACAACTGTTGTTAAAGTTAAATAACAATATTTAGATTTAGAATCCTGTAGCATTGATTTGTTGAATAATTTGTCATTAACATTACTAACTTTTTAAGTTAATCAAGTCTGTCAAGAAGAAATACTTCAAATAATTAAATATAAAACACATTGATATGCATGGAATTATTAGCTGATGAATCATAGTGAGGAATGAGAAAACTACTTTTCTGAGTGTTATTCTTAAGACTGCAGTAATTCAACAAATTTAGTTTATCTCTTGTGAAATTTTTGATCATAGCCTAATGATGTTAAAATGGCCAACAGATCTAAACATTTTTTTGTATGTCGATGGTCTACATGAAAATGTTCTAATTGAATTGTTTTGTGCATTTTTTTTTCGCAGTTCTCATTTGACAACTTTGAATCTGTCAAAGTCCTTGTTACCACATTTCAAAATGAAAAAGAGACTAGAAAAAAAATTTGTCATGTTTCGAGTACAAAAAATATCATCGAACAGACTCTTGCCCAGCAATCTGGCTGGGTGCTGGACAGGATATTAAAATACAATTCAGACTTTATGGAATACATTGATGTTGACATCAATGTGGAAATTAAGGACTTTGACAGATTCCATGTGTTCCTGTCAACTGGAGGGCCCCTTGCAGAAGCTTCTCATGAAGAGACACATCAAAACCCGGTATGTTTGAGTTGAACAGTTTTTTTGTGTGTTCATTGTAGGGGTCAAAAGGTCATGCAGATGTCAAAGGTCAACAGACATCACTGGGAATGTTTAATAACTAGTTCAGAGTAAATCAGTTAGATTTTATTTGTGATTTTATAGTGTAAAATGTGTATTAATTTAATTACTGCTTTTTTTGAATAGTTTTTAGATTGTTTAGGATTATGGTGATAAATGAACATACTGCAACAATAACTATTATTTATTCTCCACAGCCCCATATTAGGGGAGAGGACAGTCAGTCCTTACAACCATTACTCATGAAGAAAGCGCCACAGATTCTTGATGAGTATGAGACCACAGGTGTCCTGTCAATGCAGTCAAGAAAGCTTCTTGTGAAGACATGCGTAGGAGACCTAGTTCAGAGGTGTGGTTAGTAAGTATTGTTTTTTTTTTTTTTGTTGACCCATTGCATTTATGTTTTCACTTTACTAATCCCTTTTAAGGGAGCAAAATGTGATCTTCTGTCACTCTATGAGGAAATGACTTTGAGTGGTGATTTTTTTTTTGTCCAGTTATCCAAAAAATGCAGACAAGCTGGCTTTCATTGACACCTTCCCATCGCTGAGTGTCCAGGTGGCTGGACAAGGAGAAGGATTTGTAAGTTAACTATTGAAACCACATAAGTTTTCTTTTGTTGCCCCATGAATCAGAATTAGTTGTATTTTCTGTACAGTATACTGTATTTCTTTCAAATTTATGAAAAGTGTTCTTCTGGTCTAAAAAAGTGTTTTCCTCCCCAGGAGCATTTTTATGACCCATTATCCCACAGTGGGTTCCTAGAGACTAAACTGCGCAACCTTCGACGGAATCTAAAACAAGACGACAGGCATTGCAGGAAACGAAAAGTAACCAGTGACCAAGGGGAAGCACAGACACCCAATGCTACAGGGACTGAAAATGACAACAGCACAAATGAGTGGGTCACCTTGATCAAACGATTGCGACCCTCTTCAGAAAACCTCTCGGCAATTAAATCGGGCATGGAAAAGTCATTCGCCCATCGCAGAGCATGGATTACGAGGGAATCGCCCACGCTTGAAGAAACATTTAGTGAATATCCACGGTTTTTGGACATGCCGAGTCTGGTAGGTTTACTTCTTTTCCACGATGCAACTTTTATACTGAACCACCCAACAATATTCTACTACTTGTATTTTTACAAAACCTTTTCTGTTTTTCTTTTTTAAGCTGGATTCAGAGTTTGGAAGGCTCACAGGTGGAAAGGCAGACCTATTCCTTCGCAGATGGGAGGCTAACATCATGCCAAAGCTCAAAGCAGTGGCTTCTATGGATCCAAGAATGCACCCTCTATTGAAAGGGATAGAAGACATGACTGAAGGTATTTTAATGTGCAACCAAGAATTTAGGGATTTTGTTAATAACTGAAATGAAAAATATAAAACTGGAAAATTTAAGTTCTAATGTTAAAAAGTTAAATACTTTTGTTGAAAAAATTAAGCCAAAAAAAAAGGTATCTATTTTTCATAAGGGGTAATTCTTTTTAAATGTCAAGTCTTTTGTGTATAATGTCAGCTATTGACAGAAGGGTTAAATGCTCAGTATATAAAAATATGAATGATGTGTATTTCCAGTGGCTGACAGCATAAAGTAGACATATTTTGAGTTTTGCTTTTTGTTCACTTTCAGATGAGGCGTGTTACACAACTCTTATGCTATTGACACATCTACTGCCCCCTGTTGGTGCAAGTCGTTGTAGCGCCAAGACCACAATAACATTCCTTCTGGATTTTGTGCCGGTATGTGTTTACTTTGGTAAATTTTCTGTAAAAATTTGTCAGTGCCTGATTATTTTGCTAACAAATTTGTTTTGTTATTTTTTTTGTCTTCTGTCTCTAAGTCTGGAACAAGACTATCATCACTGTGCAATGAATCCTCAGCTTTACCAGCAAATCATCAGCCGCAGTTGATCTGCATCGGTGACCTGAGTTCGTTGAAGCAGTTTGTCATTGTGGCGAAGAATGACAAAGTCACCATTCCTCTGGATGATGGTCTCACATGTGCTGTGGACAAGCTTTTCAAACTCTACTGGGTGTGTAACTTGTCCTATCCACCACAACTCTGCCCTGTCTTTACATTCTTTGAGTACATCTACGATCTACCGTTCTCCACAAAAAGAAAGACAAAAGTTCTCGAACTGATTGCACAACTTAAAGCTTGCAAGTAAAATGTTTAGTTGTCCAAAATGTAGAGTGACTGCATTCATAGAGGTGAAAAACCTCATATGGCACCTCCGTGAAATTCATTGCTTATCAGATGGACAGAATGTAAAACTTGTATGTGGCCAAGACAACTGCCTAAGGACATATTATAATTTAAATTTGTTTTCTAAGCATCTACATAGAGTACATTCTAAAACATGTTCAAAAAATATGACTGTTGTCCAACCCTTGAACCCAAGAGAGGCCTCAAACAGTTTGGAACAAATTCATGACATTTCTGATCATTCAGATATACCAAATGTCAGTGCTAACGTGGTTGCAGCTCCACAATCAGAAAATTGCAGTGATCTCAGCAATTGTGCAGCATCCTTTGTGGCACAGATGTATTCATCATCAAATGTGACTGTTTCTGATGTTATGAAAAGTGTGAACTGTGCAAAAGAGCTAATTGATAGAACTGTAGACAGATTACAGGAGTCAACCACTACCTTGTTGAATAGTTTGCAGGTACCTCCTGACAGTGATGCTGCTAAACCTTTGATGAAAGAGTTTGAAGATGCCAAACATATATTTGATGATCTTGACACACAATATAAAATGAACAAATATTTCACGGAAAAATTTTCACTTGTCAAACCAAAAGAAATTTTTGTAGGTCACAGGTCTGATACAGCAAGAAAAAATGGTCAGATGAAACAAGTTTTTGTGGCAGACACATGTCAGTACATATCAATTATTGAAACATTAATGTTTTTATTTGAACATGAGGAAATGCAGGACCTCTTCCTCCAGGAAAACAAGAGCACAGATAATAAATTGCGTGACTATTGTGATGGTTCACATTTCTCTACGCATCCATTGTTTCAAAAGTCCTCTAATGCTTTGCAATTTCAACTTTACTTTGATGACCTGGAGAAAACAAACCCCTTGGGTTCCAAAACAAAAATACACAAGCTGGGAGCTGTGTATTTTACCATAAGGAATTTGCCAACTAGCTGCAATTCAACACTTGCTAATATTCATCTGTGCCTTCTGTTCAACTCAATTGACAGAGAAGTTTATGGATTTGACAAGATTTTGCAGCCACTTGTGGAGGACCTAAAACTCCTTGAAGATGTTGGTGTGGCTTTCAAACTAAAAGGTCAAAGCCATCATCTGTATGGTACCGTCTGCTTGTTAACAGCAGATAACCTGGCATTGCAAACGCTTGGTGGTTATCTTGAAAGTTTTTCTGCAAACAAATTTTGTCACTTTTGCATGATTGACAAAGCAGATGCACAGGTGATATATGATGAAGACGAAGTGGAGCTGCGTACAAAACAAAATTACCAGCACCATGTTTGCCTAAATGAGCCTAGCAAAACAGGTGTCAAAGAAGACTCATGTTTGAATAAGCTTCAGTATTTTCATGTCACAGAAAACTCAAGTGTTGATGTCATGCATGATGTTCTTGAAGGTGTAGCACCTCTAGAAGTTAAACTAATGCTACAACATTTCATTTATGTAGAGAAGTTGATTACATTGGAAGAACTGAATGACAGAATTTCAGGTTTTCACTATGGACGTGTCAAAAATAAGCCAAGTGTCATATTGAACTTGAGAGCTGGTGAGAATCCTGTAAAACAGACTGCTTCCCAAATGTGGTGTCTTTTACTCGCTTTGCCTTTTTTACTTGGAGATCTTGTAAACAGAAAGAGTCAACACTGGAAATTACTAATCTTATTAAATGAAATTTGCAGCATTATTTTTGCACCAGTTGTTACCAAAGGGCTTGCTGCATTTCTAAAACAGTTGATAATAGAGCATCATACTCCATTCAAGCAGCTCTATGAGAGAAATTTGACACCGAAACATCATTTCATGATACATTACCCAAGGATAATGGTTCGTTTTGGACCTCTATCTAAACTTTGGTGCATGCGATTTGAAGCCAAGCACAATCCATTCAAAAGACTTGCACATGTTATGTGTAACTTTAAAAATGTTTCAAAGACATTGGCTTTCAAACACCAGGTACAACAAATGTATCATTATAAGCATAGCTTTATCATCTCAAAGAAAATCAGTGTGACCAACGCCTATCTGGTTAGTGTGGGGTCACTGAAAAAAGCAGATGTCTTGTTGAGCCAGTTGAGGTTAGCTCTAGAAACTGACATTTCTTTAACCTCTACCATGTATCTGTCTCACAGTGTTGATGTGTTTAGCCAAGTTTACACAACTGGTTCCATACTGCCACTGAGAACAGATCACAGAAACGAGCCTTTATTTGGTGAAGTCGTTCATATTCTGTCGCATAACGAGTCCATTCTGTTGTTTGTTCAAATACTAAATGTACTGTACTTTGATGATCATTTTTATGCCTATGCAGTGCAAAAAACAAATGAATATGAACTAATTACTCTTGCTGAAGTTTCTGATTTGCATCCTTTACATGTTATGACAAGCTTTGGCACCAAAGACCTGTATGTGGCTCCAAGATACAAAATCTTGTACCTTGGTTGATGATTGTACTGCATTGTAAATGCATGTTATGTTACCATTTGAATGCAGTTGGGAAAACATGAATGTTGAGAATGGAAAAACAGGGATTCTTTTTCTATAGCTGTTTTATCAATTTTATTGCCATGTGTTTTTCCTATGTTTTCAACAGAATGTTATAAAAGTATTTTATTATACAGTATGGATTTTCAAAGGTGTGTTGAATAACCTTTACCTTAAAAGGAAATGTGTATTTTGTTTGCATGACTTTGGGATGGAAAACTTTTCCAATGAATTAATCTAGATTTAAATGTTTGTACTTCTTAAAAAATGTTTAAGCATTGTATTGCAGCTTCAACCAATTCTACAATTGTACAATACAAAATTTTAATAAAAGTGTGTTAATTTAAATGAAAAGGCCATTTTTTTACCCTATTCTAGGAAAACACATTTCCTATGTATATTTGTGTCAAAAGAACACATTTTTAACACATATTTGTGTTGATTTGAGTGACACAATAGTTGTGTTAAAAGGACAAACACACAAGTTGTGTCATAAATGACACAACTTGTGTTGTCCCTGAGCTGATGCGGCACATGTGTTAAAATTTAACACATCATGTGTTGTTTTTAACACATGTGTTTTAAGAGTGTATGATCAACTAATTTAGTGTCTAATCCTATGGATTTATGTGCTAAATGGGCCCTGTGTTATAATGCTACAGAAAATGTAATTGTTATAATTTTTAAAATTAATGAGTGACAGATAAAAATAAATTATGACCGGATTTTTTTTAACCCTGTCAGTCAAAATGACGGAAAACTAAAAAGTCTAGTGCGACCTCTGGGCTGAACAGACATGTTGTCTCCTTTTACAGCACAAACTTTATTTTTGCTCGCAGAGCACAGGAATACGTCCGCACTGCAAGCGGCTGCAGACAGAGAGAGCGCCTCACGCTGGAACACAGAGCCACAACAACACAGACTTCCCATAATTCCACCTTCTTAAAGGGCCAGGCACAGCTGGTAACAGACTGTTGAAAAGGAGGAACGCTCGAGCTGTGGGCAGAGCAGCCGTGTCTGTTTGATGTCAACTGTAGCTAAAAGCTGCTTCTCCTCCATTTTTAACTTCTGCAGAGCATGACGGGAGGAATTTTGCGGGAATGAAATCCTAACATAATCTAGTTACAGTCTTGTAATTAGTGTTCCTACATGATTCAGTCTTTATAAAGTCTTTAGTCTGAGACTAGTCTAGGACTAAAGACTGTTAACCCGAGTCTTTAGATGTGAGCTGATAATCTTTTAGAGTCTTTTCAAAATCTTGTCAAAGTCTTTAGGTGTAAGTCCAGCATTATTCAAAGGGATTTCAGATCTACTCCTCACATAAAGCTCTCAGTAACGTCGCCCCTCCTGACCTCTCTGCTCCCCTAAGTCACCATCACCTCTCCCGCTGTCTCAGACAACCGTTTCAAAGCATCGGGAGTTTTTTCCGTAGTCGTTCCCACCCTACGGGACTCTGGCTCCCTTCAGAAATCTGGAAAAAGTACGATAATCTCACCTACTTAACCAAGCATTTAACCCCCGTTAATTTGTTTAACCTATTTGTCCGATATGTTTTGTTTCCCGCCTCATTTTAAAAAATCTTTAAAACATCTTGGAGTTGTTAAAAGAGCTCTATTTTGTTAGTTTAAACCTCAGAGATACAGCTCTGTTTAGCTGCCGGAGCTGGGCTTTTGCCCTCCAGCGAC
>SSNR01002199.1:0-10061 GCA_006937965.1 Callopanchax toddi
CCTGGACCAGAGATGCTCCTGATCCTGGACCAGAGATGGTCCTGATCCTGAACCAGTGATGGTCCTGATCCTGGACCAGAGATGGTCCTGGTCCTGGAGCAGTGATGGTCCTGGTCCTGGACCAGAGATGGTCCTGGTCCTGGAGCAGTGATGGTCCTGGTCCTGGACCAGTGATGGTCCTGATCCTGAACCAGTGATGGTCCTGATCCTGGACCAGAGATGGTCCTGATCCTGGACCAGAGATGGTCCTGATCCTGGACCAGAGATGGTCCTGATCCTGAACCAGTGATGGTCCTGATCCTGGACCAGAGATGGTCCTGATCCTGGACCAGAGATGGTCCTGATCCTGGACCAGAGATGGTCCTGATCCTGGACCAGAGATGGTCCTGATCCTGGACCAGTGATGGTCCTGATCCTGGACCAGAGATGGTCCTGATCCTGGACCAGAGATGGTCCTGATCCTGAACCAGTGATGGTCCTGATCCTGGACCAGAGATGGTCCTGATCCTGGACCAGAGATGGTCCTGGTCCTGGACCAGTGATGGTCCTGGTCCTGGACCAGAGATGGTCCTGGTCCTGGACCAGTGATGGTCCTGGTCCTGGACCAGTGATGGTCCTGATCCTGGACCAGAGATGGTCCTGATCCTGGACCAGTGATGGTCCTGATCCTGGACCAGAGATGGTCCTGGTCCTGGACCAGTGATGGTCCTGGTCCTGGACCAGAGATGGTCCTGGTCCTGGACCAGTGATGGTCCTGATCCTGGACCAGAGATGGTCCTGATCCTGGACCAGTGATGGTCCTGGTCCTGGACCAGAGATGGTCCTGATCCTGGACCAGAGATGGTCCTGATCCTGGACCAGAGATGGTCCTGATCCTGGACTACAGAGATGATTATTGATTTGAAGAATCAGGAGGGTCATCCAGCCTGTCCTCGTCTCTGATCTGATGATGATCTGTTTCACCTCCTCTTGGTTTCTTGCTGATCTCTCCTTCTCTTCTCTTCTCTTCTCTTCTCTTCTCTTCTCTTCTCTTCTCTTCTCTTCTCTTCTCTTCTCTTCTCTTCTCTTCTCTTCTCTTCTCTTCTCTTGTCTTCTCTTCTCTTCTCTCCCCTTCACCTGATTTCTCATTTTGTCTCTCTTTTCATGCAGGTGTGATGATGGATGGATACTCTATCACCAAAGATGGCCCTTCTCAGGAGGAGCAGGAGCAAAGGATTATGGGAGGTTTGTGTTTTCTTTTCAGTCTGTGATGAAGGTTCAGATCAGATCTTGGTTTAGACCCCTAGTTCCTAATGCAACATTTAAACTTCCTGGTCCTCAGAGACTTAGACCGGACCTTATGAAGATCTCCTGGTCCTTATAGACCTTTGTGAAGCTGAGAGCTACTTCCTGGGTACTGAGCCTTACAAAGGGCCACCAGGTTGATATAATATTTATCTTTAAACTAGAATAGACTAACGTCATGTAGAATAAATATATTTTATTGTTTAAAGATAATTGTAGTTTTTAAATCTATATTAATGCATTTGTGATTAAAAAAGATGGCAACAGTTTTTTTTAAATTTTATTTTATTTGATTATGGACTGCCCTGCGATGGACTGGCGACCTGTCCAGGGTGTCCTCCGTCTCTCACCCCTTGACCGCTGGAGATAGGCACCAGCTGCCCCGCGACCCTCTGTGGAGGATTAAGCGGCTACAGAAAATGGATGGATGATTATGGACTTGTGCTGGAGAAAAGGCCTGTGGGGACCCCTGTTCTAGTCTATGACCATACCTAATGGGGATTTCCAGGTCCTCAGAGACTCAGACTGGACCCTATAAAGATCTCCCGGTTCTCAAAGAGTAGATCCAGTAAAACCAATAAAATCTGTTAACATGTTTGCCTTTCTGTCAGAGTCTGTCGGTGGCAACACAAGTCCAGGAAGTCGTTTACCTTCCAGCAGGTCATCGACTCCCAACAGAGACGTAAAGAAGGCAAGAACACCTCTGTCTACCTCGTCATCCTCGTTAGGGTTGAGTTTGGGTCTGGTTAGGGTCTGGGTTGGGTCTAGTTAGGGTCTAGTTAGGGTCTGGGTCTAGTTAGGGTCTGGGTTGGGTCTAGTTAGGGTCTGGGTCTAGTTAGGGTCTGGGTTGGGTCTAGTTAGGGTCTGGGTTGGGTCTAGTTAGGGTCTAGTTAGGGTCTAGTTAGGGTCTGGGTCTAGTTAGGGTCTAGTTAGGGTCTGGGTTGGGTCTAGTTAGGGTCTGGGTTGGGTCTAGTTTGGGTCTAGTTAGGGTCTGGGTCTAGTTAGGGTCTGGGTTGGGTCTAGTTAGGGTCTGGGTTGGGTCTAGTTAGGGTCTGGGTCTAGTTAGGGTCTGGGTTGGGTCTAGTTAGGGTCTGGGTCTAGTTAGGGTCTGGGTCTAGTTAGGGTCTGGGTTGGGTCTAGTTAGGGTCTAGTTAGGGTCTGGGTCTAGTTAGGGTCTGGGTTGGGTCTAGTTAGGGTCTGGGTTGGGTCTAGTTAGGGTTGGGTCTAGTTAGGGTCTAGTTAGGGGTTGGGTCTAGTTAGGGTCTGGGTTGGGTCTGGTTAGGGTCTGGGTCTGGGTCTAGTTAGGGTCTGGGTCTAGTTAGGGTCTAGTTAGGGTCTGGGTTGGGTCTAGTTAGGGTCTAGTTAGGGTCTGGGTTGGGTCTAGTTAGGGTCTAGTTAGGGTCTGGGTCTAGTTAGGGTCTGGGTTGGGTCTGGTTAGGGTCTGGGTCTAGTTAGGGTCTGGGTCTAGTTAGGGTCTGGGTTGGGTCTAGTTAGGGTCTAGTTAGGGTCTGGGTTTAGTTAGGGTCTAGTTAGGGTCTGGGTTGGGTCTAGTTAGGGTCTGGGTTGGGTCTGGTTAGGGTCTGGGTTGGGTCTAGTTAGGGTCTAGTTAGGGTCTAGTTAGGGTCTGGGTCTAGTTAGGGTCTGGGTTGGGTCTAGTTAGGGTCTGGGTTGGGTCTAGTTAGGGTCTGGGTCTGGTTAGGGTCTAGTTAGGGTCTGGGTTGGGTCTAGTTAGGGTCTAGTTAGGGTCTGGGTTGGGTCTAGTTAGGGTCTAGTTAGGGTCTGGGTCTAGTTAGGGTCTGGGTTGGGTCTGGTTAGGGTCTGGGTCTGGGTCTAGTTAGGGTCTAGTTAGGGTCTAGTTAGGGTCTGGGTTGGGTCTAGTTAGGGTCTGGGTTGGGTCTAGTTAGGGTCTAGTTAGGGTCTGGGTTGGGTCTAGTTAGGGTCTAGTTAGGGTCTGGGTCTAGTTAGGGTCTGGGTTGGGTCTGGTTAGGGTCTGGGTTGGGTCTAGTTAGGGTCTGGGTCTAGTTAGGGTCTGGTTAGGGTCTGGGTTGGGTCTAGTTAGGGTCTAGTTAGGGTCTGGGTCTAGTTAGGGTCTGGGTTGGGTCTAGTTAGGGTCTGGGTCTAGTTAGGGTCTGGGTCTAGTTAGGGTCTGGGTCTAGTTAGGGTCTAGTTAGGGTCTGGGTTGGGTCTAGTTAGGGTCTGGGTTGGGTCTAGTTAGGGTTTGGGTTGGGCCTAGTTAGGGTCTGGGTTGGGTCTAGTTAGGGTCTGGTTAGGGTCTGGGTCTAGTTAGGGTCTAGTTAGGGTCTGGTTTGGGTCTAGTTAGGGTCTAGTTAGGGTCTGGGTCTAGTTAGGGTCTGGGTTGGGTCTAGTTAGGGTCTGGGTTGGGTCTAGTTAGGGTCTGGGTTGGGTCTAGTTAGGGTCTAGTTAGGGTCTGGGTCTAGTTAGGGTCTGGGTTGGGTCTGGTTAGGGTCTGGGTCTAGTTAGGGTCTGGGTCTAGTTAGGGTCTGGGTTGGGTCTAGTTAGGGTTTGGGTTGGGTCTAGTTAGGGTCTGGTTAGGGTCTGGGTCTAGTTAGGGTCTAGTTAGGGTCTGGGTTGGGTCTAGTTTGGTCTAGTTAGGGTCTGGGTCTAGTTAGGGTCTGGGTTGGGTCTAGTTAGGGTCTAGTTAGGGTCTGGGTTGGGTCTAGTTAGGGTCTAGTTAGGGTCTGGGTCTAGTTAGGGTCTGGGTCTAGTTAGGGTCTGGGTTGGGTCTAGTTAGGGTCTGGGTCTAGTTAGGGTCTGGGTCTAGTTAGGGTCTGGGTTGGGTCTAGTTAGGGTCTAGTTAGGGTCTGGGTCTAGTTAGGGTCTAGTTAGGGTCTGGGTTGGGTCTAGTTAGGGTCTAGTTAGGGTCTTGGTCTAGTTAGGGTCTGGGTTGGGTCTAGTTAGGGTCTGGGTCTAGTTAGGGTCTGGTTAGGGTCTGGGTTGGGTCTAGTTAGGGTCTAGTTAGGGTCTGGGTCTAGTTAGGGCCTGGGTTGGGTCTAGTTAGGGTCTGGTTTGGGTCTGGTTGGGGTCTGGGTTGGGTCTGGTTAGGGTCTGGGTCGGGTTTGGGTCTAGTTAGGGTCTAGTTAGGGTCTGGGTTGGGTCTAGTTAGGGTCTAGTTAGGGTCTAGTTAGGGTCTGGGTCTAGTTTGGGTCTGGGTTGGGTCTGGTTAGGGTCTGGGTTGGGTCTAGTTCGGGTCTGGGTTGGGTTTGGTTCGGGTTTGGGTCTAGTTAGGGTCTGGGTCTAGTTAGGGTCTGGGTTGGGTCTAGTTAGGGTCTAGTTAGGGTCTGGGTCTAGTTAGGGTCTGGGTCTAGTTAGGGTCTAGTTAGGGTCTGGGTCTAGTTTGGGTCTGGGTTGGGTCTGGTTAGGGTCTGGGTTGGGTCTAGTTAGGGTTTGGGTCTGGTTAGGGTCTAGTTAGGGTCTGGGTTGGGTCTAGTTAGGGTCTAGTTAGGGTCTGGGTCTAGTTAGGGTCTGGGTTGGGTCTGGTTAGGGTCTGGGTTGGGTCTAGTTAGGGTCTAGTTAGGGTCTAGTTAGGGTCTGGGTCTAGTTAGGGTCTGGGTTGGGTCTAGTTGGGTTGGGTCTAGTTAGGGTCTGGTTAGGGTCTGGGTCGGGTCTAGTTAGGGTCTGGGTTGGGTCTAGTTAGGGTCTGGGTCTAGTTAGGGTCTGGGTCTAGTTAGGGTCTGGGTCTAGTTAGGGTCTAGTTAGGGTCTGGGTCTAGTTAGGGTCTGGTTTGGGTCTGGTTAGGGTCTGGGTTGGGTCTGGGTAGGGTCTGGGTCTGGTTAGGGTTGGGTTGGGTCTGGTTAGGGTCTGGGTTGGGTCTGGTTAGGGTCTAGTTAGGGTCTGGGTCTAGTTAGGGTCTAGTTAGGGTCTGGGTTGGGTCTAGTTAGGGTCTAGTTAGGGTCTGGTTTGGGTCTGGGTCTAGTTAGGGCCTGGGTTGGGTCTAGTTAGGGTCTGGGTTGGGTCTAGTTAGGGTCTAGTTAGGGTCTGGGTTGGGTCTAGTTAGGGTCTAGTTAGGGTCTGGGTCTAGTTAGGGTCTGGGTCTGGTTAGGGTCTGGTTGGGTCTAGTTAGGGTCTGGGTCTAGTTAGGGTCTGGGTTGGGTCTAGTTAGGGTCTAGTTAGGGTTTGGGTCTAGTTAGGGTCTAGTTAGGGTCTGGGTTGGGTCTAGTTAGGGTCTGGGTTGGGTCTAGTTAGGGTCTAGTTAGGGTCTAGTTAGGGTCTGGGTCTAGTTAGGGTCTGGTTAGGGTCTGGGTCTAGTTAGGGTCTAGTTAGGGTCTGGGTTGGGTCTAGTTAGGGTCTGGGTTGGGTCTAGTTAGGGTCTAGTTAGGGTCTAGTTAGGGTCTGGGTCTAGTTAGGGTCTGGGTCTAGTTAGGGTCTGGGTCTAGTTAGGGTCTAGTTAGGGTTAGGGTTGGGTCTAGTTAGGGTCTGGGTTGGGTCTGGTTAGGGTCTAGTTAGGGTCTAGTTAGGGTCTGGGTAGGGTTTGGGTCTGGTTTGGGTCTGGGTAGGGTTTGGGTCTAGTTAGGGTCTAGTTAGGGTCTGGGTCTAGTTAGGGTCTAGTTAGGGTCTGGGTCTAGTTAGGGTCTGGGTCTAGTTAGGGTCTAGTTAGGGTCTGGGTTGGGTCTAGTTAGGGTCTGGTTTGGGTCTAGTTAGGGTCTGGGTCTAGTTAGGGTCTGGGTTGGGTCTGGTTAGGGTCTGGGTTGGGTCTAGTTAGGGTCTAGTTAGGGTCTGGGTCTAGTTAGGGTCTAGTTAGGGTCTGGGTCTAGTTAGGGTCTAGTTAGGGTCTGGGTTGGGTCTAGTTAGGGTCTGGGTCTAGTTAGGGTCTGGGTCTAGTTAGGGTCTGGGTTGGGTCTAGTTAGGGTCTAGTTAGGGTCTGGGTCTAGTTAGGGTCTGGGTTGGGTCTAGTTAGGGTCTAGTTAGTACCTGGGTTGGGTCTAGTTAGGGTCTGGGTTTGGGTCTGGTTTGGGTCTAGTTAGGGTCTAGTTAGGGTCTAGTTGGGGTCTGGGTCTAGTTAGGGTCTGGTTAGGGTCTGGGTCTAGTTAGGGTCTAGTTAGGGTCTGGGTCTAGTTAGGGTCTGGGTCTAGTTAGGGTCTAGTTAGGGTCTGGGTTGGGTCTGGGTAGGGTCTAGTTAGGGTCTGGGTTGGGTCTAGTTAGGGTCTAGTTAGGGTCTGGGTCTAGTTAGGGTCTGGGTTGGGTCTGGTTAGGGTCTGGGTCTGTTAGGGTCTGGGTCTAGTTAGGGTCTAGTTAGGGTCTGGGTCTAGTTAGGGTCTAGTTAGGGTCTAGTTAGGGTCTGGGTCTAGTTAGGGTCTAGTTAGGGTCTGGGTTGGGTCTAGTTAGGGTCTAGTTAGGGTCTGGGTCTAGTTAGGGTCTGGGTTGGGTCTAGTTAGGGTCTGGGTCTAGTTAGGGTCTGGGTCTAGTTAGGGTCTGGGTTGGGTCTAGTTAGGGTCTGGGTTGGGTCTAGTTAGGGTCTAGTTAGGGTCTGGGTCTAGTTAGGGTCTAGTTAGGGTCTGGGTTGGGTCTAGTTAGGGTCTAGTTAGGGTCTAGTTAGGGTCTGGGTCTGGTTTGGGTCTGGTTTGGGTCTAGTTAGGGTCTGGGTCTAGTTAGGGTCTGGTTAGGGTCTGGGTCTAGTTAGGGTCTAGTTAGGGTCTGGGTCTAGTTAGGGTCTGGGTTGGGTCTGGTTAGGGTCTGGGTTGGGTCTAGTTAGGGTCTAGTTAGGGTCTGGGTCTAGTTAGGGTCTAGTTATGGTCTGGGTCTAGTTAGGGTCTGGGTCTAGTTAGGGTCTAGTTAGGGTCTGGGTCTAGTTAGGGTCTAGTTAGGGTCTGGGTTGGGTCTAGTTAGGGTCTGGGTTGGGTCTAGTTAGGGTCTAGGTAGGGTCTAGTTAGGGTCTGGGTATAGTTAGGGTCTGGGTTGGGTCTAGGTAGGGTCTGGGTCTAGTTAGGGTCTAGTTAGGGTCTGGGTTGGGTCTAGTTAGGGTCTAGTTAGGGTTTGGGTCTAGTTAGGGTCTAGTTAGGGTCTGGGTTGGGTCTAGTTAGGGTCTAGTTAGGGTCTAGTTAGGGTCTGGGTCTAGTTAGGGTCTGGGTTGGGTCTAGTTAGGGTCTGGGTCTAGTTAGGGTCTAGTTAGGGTCTGGGTCTAGTTAGGGTCTGGGTCTAGTTAGGGTCTGGGTCTAGTTAGGGTCTAGTTAGGGTCTAGTTAGGGTCTGGGTCTAGTTAGGGTCTGGGTTGGGTCTAGTTAGGGTCTGGTTGGGTTTAGTTAGGGTCTGGGTCTAGTTAGGGTCTAGTTAGGGTCTGGGTCTAGTTAGGATCTGGGTCTAGTTAGGGTCTGGGTCTAGTTAGGGTCTAGTTAGGGTTTGGGTCTAGTTAGGGTCTGGGTTGGGTCTGGTTAGGGTCTGGGTCTGGGTCAAGTTGGGTCTAGTTAGGGTCTGGGTCTAGTTAGGGTCTGGGTCTAGTTAGGGTCTAGTTAGGGTCTGGGTTGGGTCTAGTTAGGGTCTGGGTTGGGTCTAGTTAGGGTCTAGTTAGGGTCTGGGTCTAGTTAGGGTCTAGTTAGGGTCTGGGTCTAGTTAGGGTCTGGGTCTAGTTAGGGTCTGGGTCTAGTTAGGGTCTGGGTCTAGTTAGGGTCTAGTTAGGGTCTGGGTTGGGTCTAGTTAGGGTCTAGTTAGGGTCTGGGTTGGGTCTAGTTAGGGTCTAGTTAGGGTCTGGGTCTAGTTAGGGTCTGGGTCTGGTTAGGGTCTGGTTGGGTCTAGTTAGGGTCTGGGTCTAGTTAGGGTCTGTTAGGGTCTGGGTTGGGTCTAGTTAGGGTCTGGGTTGGGTCTAGTTAGGGTCTGGGTTGGGTCTAGTTCGGGTCTGGGTTGGGTCTAGTTAGGGTCTGGTTAGGGTCTGGGTTGGGTCTAGTTAGGGTCTAGTTAGGGTCTGGGTCTAGTTAGGGTCTGGGTCTAGTTAGGGTCTGGGTTGGGTCTAGTTAGGGTCTGGGTCTAGTTAGGGTCTGGTTAGGGTCTGGGTTGGGTCTAGTTAGGGTCTAGTTAGGGTCTAGTTAGGGTCTGGGTTGGGTCTAGTTAGGGTCTGGGTTGGGTCTAGTTAGGGTCTGGGTTGGGTCTAGTTAGGGTCTGGGTCTAGTTAGGGTCTGGTTTGGGTCTAGTTAGGGTCTGGGTTGGGTCTAGTTAGGGTCTGGGTCTAGTTAGGGTCTGGGTCTAGTTAGGGTCTGGGTCTAGTTAGGGTCTAGTTAGGGTCTGGGTTGGGTCTAGTTAGGGTCTGGGTTGGGTCTAGTTAGGGTCTAGTTAGGGTCTGGGTCTAGTTAGGGTCTGGGTCTAGTTAGGGTCTGGGTTGGTTAGGGTCTAGTTAGGGTCTGGGTCTAGTTAGGGTCTGGGTTGGGTCTAGTTAGGGTCTGGGTCTGGTTAGGGTCTGGGTTGGGTCTAGTTAGGGTCTGGGTTGGGTTTAGTTAGGGTCTGGGTCTAGTTAGGGTCTGGGTCTAGTTAGGGTCTGGGTCTAGTTAGGGTCTGGGTCTAGTTAGGGTCTGGGTTGGGTCTAGTTAGGGTCTAGTTAGGGTCTGGGTCTAGTTAGGGTCTGGGTTGGGTCTAGTTAGGGTCTGGGTCTAGTTAGGGTCTGGGTCTAGTTAGGGTCTGGGTTGGGTCTAGTTAGGGTCTAGTTAGGGTCTGGGTCTAGTTAGGGTCTGGGTCTAGTTAGGGTCTGGGTCTAGTTAGGGTCTGGGTCTAGTTAGGGTCTGGGTCTGGTTTGGGTCTAGTTAGGGTCTGGGTTGGGTCTAGTTAGGGTCTGGGTCTAGTTTGGGTCTGGGTTGGGTCTGGTTAGGGTCTGGGTCTGGGTCTAGTTAGGGTCTGGGTTGGGTCTAGTTAGGGTCTGGGTCTAGTTAGGGTCTGGGTCTAGTTAGGGTCTGGGTCTAGTTAGGGTCTAGTTAGGGTCTGGGTCTAGTTAGGGTCTAGTTAGGGTCTGGGTTGGGTCTAGTTAGGGTCTAGTTAGTACCTGGGTTGGGTCTAGTTAGGGTCTGGGTTGGGTCTAGTTAGGGTCTGGGTTGGGCCTAGTTGGGGTCTGGTTTGGGTCTAGTTAGGGTCTGGGTCTAGTTAGGGTCTAGTTAGGGTCTGGGTTGGGTCTAGTTAGGGTCTGGTTTGGGTCTAGTTAGGGTCTGGGTCTAGTTAGGGTCTAGTTAGGGTTTGGGTCTAGTTAGGGTCTGGGTCTAGTTAGGGTCTGGGTCTAGTTAGGGTCTGGGTCTAGTTAGGGTCTAGTTAGGGTCTGGGTTGGGTCTAGTTAGGGTTTGGGTTGGGTCTAGTTTGGGTCTAGTTAGGGTCTGGGTCTAGTTAGGGTCTGGGTTGGGTAGGGTCTAGTTAGGGTTAGAGTTAGGGTCTGGTTAGGGTCTGGGTTGGGTCTAGTTAGGGTCTAGTTAGGGTCTAGTTAGGGTCTGGGTTGGGTCTAGTTAGGGTCTGGGTTGGGTCTAGTTAGGGTCTAGTTAGGGTCTGGGTCTAGTTAGGGTCTAGTTAGGGTCTGGGTTGGGTCTAGTTAGGGTCTAGTTAGGGTCTGGGTCTAGTTAGGGTCTGGGTCTAGTTAGGGTCTGGGTCTAGTTAGGGTCTGGGTCTAGTTAGGGTCTAGTTAGGGTTAGGGTTGGGTCTAGTTAGGGTCTGGGTTGGGTCTAGTTAGGGTCTAGTTAGGGTCTAGTTAGGGTCTGGGTCTAGTTAGGGTCTGGGTTGGGTCTGGTTAGGGTCTGGGTTGGGTCTAGTTAGGGTCTAGTTAGGGTCTAGTTAGGGTCTGGGTCTAGTTAGGGTTGGGTC
>SSNR01002202.1:0-10039 GCA_006937965.1 Callopanchax toddi
TGCTTTATAAATAGCTTTACTAAAAACAGGTGCGTTATCATTTACATCCAGCACCGTGACATGAATTCTCATTGTTCCTGTCAGTTGCGGTTCTCCTCCATCCTCTGCTGTCAGCACTAAAGATAAATGCTCCTGTTTTTCTCGATCTAACTGCTTTTGTAAAATCATTTCCACCTTTCTGCTTCCATCAGATTGAGCTTGAGATTTAAGAATAAAATTATCACTCGGTTTCAGAGTGTATCTCTGAAGACCATTCAATCCGATATCAGGATCGATCGCTTTCTCTAACATGAACTTAGAGCCGACGGCTGCGGACTCACTTATTTCAAAAACCCTTTCCTCCTTTTGGAAAACCGGCGCGTTATCATTTATATCGGTTATTTCAACGGTAACGGGAAACAGCTCCAGCGGGCTCTCTAGTGTGATCTGGAAATGTAAAGCACAAGGCGTTGTCTGTCTGCAGAGCCCCTCTCGGTCTATTTTCTCCTTGATGAGGAGGACTCCTCTTTCTCTGTTCAGCTCGATGAACTGCGCGCTGTCTCCCGTGTAAAGACGAGCTTTCCCCGATTTAAGGCGTTTAACATCTAAACCTAAATCCTGTGCTATGTTCCCCACCAAGGAGCCTTTTGGCATCTCCTCTGGAACGGAATAGCTGACCTGACCGAACACACAACCGAGGCAGAGGACGGAGATGAGCAGTACTTGCCGTTTCATTGTTCTGTTCGAAGAAGCTGCCACACAATAACCGGGGTTTAATCCGTTTAGAATAAAAAAAATCCAGTGTAAGAGGAAGAAATGTTGATATCAGAAAACGTTGTCCAAGCGAAAATGAGTTTCCCCCTCAAGTTATCCGTGTATAGACCAGAACTCCGACGAGTTCTTTGTACGCGACCGCTCCTCACTGATATGGCTGACCAAAGTAGGAGAGGATGTGTTATAAAAGCTGATTTCATCTTCAGCTCACTGGGCAACAGCGGCCCGTTGAGTACAAATTGTGAAAGTACACAGCAATAATTTATTACGACCAAGAAGCTGACTGAGAACAACTCAGGACAAATATTGTTCTTTATCAACGTGCTAAACATTTTAATGAGATTTTAAAAAATGTGGAAAAAACATAATGCAAAATTTTACGAATTATAATATACAAATTAAAATGTACAAAAATCGCTACTGATATTAAGAAACAAGTATTTAAAGGGAGAAACGATACCGTCTACACTGAATGTCGCTGTTCGTGGTGCTGAATCACCCGGGGAAAACTTCTAATAGTTTCACTATTTTTTGTTTAAATAATTTTACAACAACAATTCTAAGTAAAACTAACCTCTAGAGGAGAGTCAGGTTCATCCAGGATGCTCTTCTCACTCTGTATCCGCTGCATGGTTCCTGTAGAACTGGGGTCCATTATCAACACGTTCTGACTAGCAGCTCTGCCGAACTTACAGTCACTCTTCCTGGAGTCAGTCGTCCTGCACACCTCGTAGTTGTACACATGTTGGAGAGTCCCTGTCCCCAGAGTGTCTGAGTAACGTGGTGGATAATATGGAATGACTGGGAGGCTGGAGTGATACAGGATGCGAGACTGTCTCCACCTGTAGACTTTGACGGAGATAATCACCACTAAACAGGTGATGAAGAGGAAGGAGACCACAGCCAGAGCCAGGACTAAGTAAAAAGTCAGGTTGTCATTGTACTCCTTGTCGTGTGTAGAGTCAGTGAACTCCGACAGCACTTCAGGGAAGCTGTCCGCCACCGCCACGTTCACGATGACTGTAGCTGAACGAGAGGGCTGCCCGTTGTCCTCCACTATAACAGTCAGTCTCTGTTTCACAGCATCTTTATCAGTCACCTGACGGATGGTCCTGATTTCTCCATTCTGTAAGCCCACTTCAAACAGCGCCCTGTCTGTGGCTTTCTGCAGTTTATAGGAGAGCCAGGCATTCTGTCCAGAGTCCACATCAACAGCCACCACTTTAGTCACCAGATAGCCCACATCTGCTGAACGAGGCACCATTTCAGCCACCACAGAGCCTCCAGTCTGGACCGGGTACAGAACCTGAGGAGGGTTATCGTTCTGATCCTGGATCAGGATTTTCACTGTCACGTTGCTGCTGAGAGGAGGAGAGCCTCCATCCTGCGCTTTGACGCGGAAGTGGAAGTCTTTGATCTGCTCGTAGTCAAAAGAGCGCACTGCGTGGATGACTCCGCTGTCAGCACTAACGGACACATATGAGGAGACCGGAACTCCGTTAACGGAGGAGTCCTCCAGTATGTAAGAAACACGAGCGTTCTGGTTCCAGTCAGCGTCTGTGGCTTTGACTGTGAATATAGAGAGACCTGGTGTGTTGTTTTCTACAATGTAGGCCTGATAGGAGCTCCTCTCAAAGACAGGCGCGTTGTCATTCACATCTGAGATCTGTAAGGTGAGAGTGACGCTGCTGGAGAGGGAGGGCACTCCTTCATCAGAGCAGCTCACTGTGATGTTATAATGGGCGTTGACTTCTCTGTCTAAAGCTACTTCTGTTACTAAACTATAAAATCCGCTCATTGCGTTTTGTATTTTAAAAGGAAAATCCTCGTTAATTTTACATTTTACTTCGCCATTTCTCTCAGAGTCGGGGTCATTCACGCTCAGCATAGCTATCACAGTATTCTCAGGAGCATCTTCTAAAATAAATTCTGATTTAGAGAGTATTTTTATCTGAGGGCTGTTGTCATTTACGTCAATTATATCAATTAGAATCTTACTAGAATCAGAAAGCCCTCCGTTATCTGTTGCCTCGATATCTACTTGAAGGAGTTTTATTTTTTCATAGTCTATTTCACCGGTCAGGGTGACCTGTCCTGTTTTTCTATCAATCTTAAATACGTCGGTTAAACGCTGCCTGCTGTTAGAGATTGAATAGGATATTTCTCCATTTGAGCCTCCATCTTTATCTGACGCACTAACAGTAATCACGCTTGTTCCTCTCGGAGAATTCTCCCTTAATGTCGCCTTGTAGACGGATTTAGAGAAAACGGGAGCATTATCATTAACATCTAAAATACTAACAATTATCTGCATCGTTCCTGACATCCGCGGCTGTCCGCCGTCGACAGCAGTCAGTGACAAAGATATTTGTCTCTCCTGCTCACGATCTAAAGGCTTTTGCAAAACCATTTCTACTTTTTTACTTCCATCTGCTTGATTTTCATATTTCAATATAAAATTATCGGTTGGCTTTAATGAATAGCTCTGAAGACCATTCGTTCCAATATCTGCATCCACAGCTTTCTCTAGAACAAATTTAGACCCGACAATGGCCGACTCACTGATCTCAAAACGCTTCTCACTCGATGTAAAACTGGGAGCATTGTCATTAATGTCCGTGATCTCGACTGTTATTCGAAATAACTCCATCGGATTTTCCAGAATCATCTGTAAATGTAAGGCGCAAGGCGTCGTTTCCCCGCAGAGCGTCTCTCTGTCTATTCTCTCCTTGATGAGGAGGACACCTCGGTCTCTGTTCAGCTCGATGAATTCGGCACTGTCTCCCGAATGAAGGCGAGCTTTGCCCAGTTTGAGCCTTTTCACGTCTAAGCCTAAATCCTGAGCCACATTACAGACTAAGGAACCCTTTTCCATCTCCTCAGGAACAGAGTAGCTGACCTGCCCGCAGACCGTGGTGACACACAGAAGGAGGAGGAACAATAGTACTTGCCGTCTCATTGTGTCCTAGAAATATTCCAAATAGTAATCCACAAGCAGATTGATAAAAATGTACACGTTTCTCAAAAATATTTGTTAAAAGAAAATAGAAGCTTTACATCAGTGAGAGCAGACAACACTTTAACCGAGAGCAGGCGGTTTGTTCAGTTTTATTGTCTACCAGATCACATCTAAAGGGGAGGAACATGAGCGAATTACTGTCTAAGACTGCCACACACTGGCCAATAGGGTGTCTTTCCGCTCAGCACACTAGAAAAGGGTAAAATAACAGCAAGAATACAAATGATGAAATATGTGGTTGGGAATATATTATTATTATTATTAACAATAGTAAAAAGGTGACCTTTAAAGGGAGTGTTTCAGCTGAAGTTGGTGAGATGTTGATCTAAATAAAAGGGAGTAGTGCTTCAAAAATGAATTCAACTGTTAGAAAAACAATCTGAGTAAAAAAAAAAGAATAAATAAATAAAACGACTTATGCAGGTTTTGAAAACAAACAAAATAAACATTTGTGAATACACAAATAATCTGATTTTTAAATTGATTTGTATAGCACAAAAACATGTCACAGACTTGAACAAACTAAGAAAAATATTGTTTTAGTATTCAGTGTCATTATGGAAGTCTAACCTCTAGAGGAGAGTCAGGCTCGTCCAGGATGCTCTTCTCACTCTGTATCCGCTGCATGGTTCCTGTAGAACTGGGGTCCATTATCAACACGTTCTGACTAGCAGCTCTGCCGAACTTACAGTCACTCTTCCTGGAGTCAGTCGTCCTGCACACCTCGTAGTTGTACACATGTTGGAGAGTCCCTGTCCCCAGAGTGTCTGAGTAACGTGGTGGATAATATGGAATGACTGGGAGGCTGGAGTGATACAGGATGCGAGACTGTCTCCATCTGTAGATTCTGACGGAGATAATCACCACTAAACAGGTGATGAAGAGGAAGGAGACCACAGCCAGAGCCAGGACTAAGTAAAAAGTCAGGTTGTCATTGTACTCCTTGTCGTGTGTAGAGTCAGTGAACTCCGACAGCACTTCAGGGAAGCTGTCCGCCACCGCCACGTTCACGATGACTGTAGCTGAACGAGAGGGCTGCCCGTTGTCCTCCACTATAACAGTCAGTCTCTGTTTCACAGCATCTTTATCAGTCACCTGACGGATGGTCCTGATTTCTCCATTCTGTAAGCCCACTTCAAACAGCGCCCTGTCTGTGGCTTTCTGCAGTTTATAGGAGAGCCAGGCATTCTGTCCAGAGTCCACATCAACAGCCACCACTTTAGTCACCAGATAGCCCACATCTGCTGAACGAGGCACCATTTCAGCCACCACAGAGCCTCCAGTCTGGACCGGGTACAGAACCTGAGGAGGGTTATCGTTCTGATCCTGGATCAGGACTTTCACTGTCACGTTGCTGCTGAGAGGAGGAGAGCCTCCATCCTGCGCTTTGACGCGGAAGTGGAAGTCTTTGATCTGCTCGTAGTCAAAAGAGCGCACTGCGTGGATGACTCCGTTGTCAGCACTAACGGACACATATGAGGAGACCGGAACTCCGTTAACGGAGGAGTCCTCCAGTATGTAAGAAACACGAGCGTTCTGGTTCCAGTCAGCGTCTGTGGCTTTGACTGTGAATATAGAGAGACCTGGTGTGTTGTTTTCTACAATGTAGGCCTGATAGGAGCTCCTCTCAAAGACAGGCGCGTTGTCATTCACATCTGAGATCTGTAAGGTGAGAGTGACGCTGCTGGAGAGGGAGGGCACTCCTTCATCAGAGCAACTCACTGTGATGTTATACTCAGAGGCTCTCTCTCGGTCTAAATCACTGTCTGTTAGTAAACTAAAGAATTTTTTGGAAGTTGATTTAATTAAAAACGGCATTTGCTCCTCGATGTTACATGAAACTTTTCCATTTTCCCCAGAATCTGGATCTTGAACATTAAAAATAGTCACTACGGTTCCTGGCTTCGAATTTTCTGATATTGAATTTGTTTTAGACATGATGTTAATTAATGGGGCGTTGTCGTTTGTGTCGGTCACTTCAACAATAATCTTACACGAGTCTGTCAATCCTCCATCATCACTGGCTTTTACATGTATTTCATAGAGTTGTGTCTTTTCATAATCAAGGTTTCCAATTAGAGACACAACACCGCTTTCTTCGGAAACGTGAAACATATTGGGAACATCATCTAACGTGTTTGTTATTGAATACAACACTTTTCCATTGGAACCTTCATCTGCATCTATAGCACTGACCGTAGATAAAATAGTGCCTTTTGCTGCAGTCTCTATGACAGCAATCTTATAGACTTTTTGCGTAAAAACTGGGGCGTTATCATTCGCGTCTAGTACTGAAATTTCTACTCGCATTGTTCCCGACAGCTGAGGCTCTCCGCCATCAGTAGCTGTGAGAATTAAGGAGATGTGATTTTTCGTCTCTCTATCTAAATGTTTTTGTAAAACCATCTCCACATTTTTACTTCCGTCTTCCTGATTTTGAAGCTTTAGATTAAAGTTGTCAGTAGGTTTTAGTGAGTAACCCTGCAGTCCATTTATACCGACATCTAAATCCATGGCTCTCTCTAGCACAAATTTTGCTCCAATCACAGCCGACTCGCTGATCCTGAATCTCATCTCCTCCTTTTTGAATGCGGGCATATTATCATTAATGTCATTAATCTCGACTGTAACCGAATAGAACTCAATGGGGTCTTCTAGTGTGATCTGGAGATGTAACGCGCAGGGTGTTGTCTGTCCGCACAGCGCCTCTCTGTCGATTCTTTCTTTGACAAGCAGGAGACCCCTGTCTGCATTCAGCTCGATGTAGTCCGCTTTGTCCTCCGTATATATGCGCGCTCTACCGGACTTCAACCGCTTCACTCCTATTCCTAAATCCTGTGCTATGTTACCGACCAGGGAACCTCTCGACATTTCCTCTGGAATCGAGTAAATGGCCTGCCCAGTCACCGAGTCGAGAAACAAAAACGACATCAAACGCAGTACTTGCCACTTCATTGTTCTGCCCGACATTTTATCCTCACTAAAAATATAGTTTTTTATATTCCAGTTCTTCGGTTTGACTTTAGTGTAAAATAATCCAGGAGAAAATTTCCAAGCTCTGTGTTTCCAGATGGAGAAAGAATTATAATCCACGGAGAGAATCTCTCCTTACTCCTGCGTCGACGCTTGTGAGCTGGGTGCGTGCTCCTTTCTGTGTTTAATGTGACATAAAGAGGAATATATTTCTACACTGGCCAACAGCGGCCCTGAGAGCCCAAAGATGTGCACTGCGGACTGCATGCAGTAGGAGGAGAGTCAGTTTAATTCTCTTCAAAATTACACAAACACTGAAAAATGTACTCCTGTATGAGTATATAAAATAATAAATAAATAAATATATAATTTGTATACATTTTTAAAAGTCTCAGAAGGAAAATGCGTCAAACACTCCAAAAATAAAATAAGAATGAAGTCACCAAAAATATCAAAAGTTATTGGCTTGTAAAATTAGAAAGATTTAGTTTTTGTCTTTCTTTAGATTGTCATTTATTATATTAAAAAATGTACCAAAATGGTTGTACTAAGTAATTGTGAAAAAGTACATTAAACTAATGATCATGATCAAATCTGAAAATGAGAACAAGACAGAGTTTATAATGACTCTAAGTGTCTGACAGTTGTATAGAGAATCTCTTTTGTTAATTGGGGGCAGATATAAGATTTTTTTCTTCATTCTGCTCCTTTTTGTTTAAATATGATTTTTTGTTATGTATATCTTATTGTTTTTTTATTGTTTTACTTGTTTTATTTAAATGAAATAAACTTTGTTTAAAAAAATAACTATTTGAAACTAAATTTAATTTTTTTCTTAAGATGAAAATAATTGAATGGCACAGCATTAGAAATACAGCAGACAAGAGTCAATTTAACAAAAAACACATAGATGTTTCTTTTTTTTTTTTAATAAGTATAAATGCTCCGGATACACATTCATACCTTTTTATCTAAGATAAAAATAAACAGATGATAGACAGATTGTGTATGATGTAAAAAAATATATAATTATTATTATTTAGAAGCTTCTAAAAGTTATTTGGCTGACTTTTAAAAACAAACAAAAATAAGTTATTATACCAAGCTGTTAACACTGATTAGTGACAACATTATTTTTGCTTCTTGGTGTGAGGAAAGTAGGAAAATAATTAAAACAAGAAAAAGACTATGTTAAAATCAACATTTAAAGATAACTCACTCTATGTCAATTTACAAACTAAATATCCAGTCATCAACAAAGTCCTTACCAACAAAACATAAAACTGTCCCTCAGCATAATCTCTGACTCTTTCCTCCAGAAGTCAATCAACATATGAAATCAAGTTTTACAGAAAAGACATAGTGTAACTAAATAACACTGAAAAATAACAGGTTTGTTCTAGTTTTAACCCTACGCTTTCACTATGGTCTACCACAAAAACAAGGATATCCATGAACAGTATTGATACAAAAGACTGGATTAAAGAAGCTGAAATTTTTTCAACAAAATATATATTAGAGGAAGACTTTTGCATCACAGCCTACAACATTATTAAGGATAAGATATTAAAATTACAAAACAGTTTTCCTGTGTTTTGAACAATGTTTAAACACAAGATTGGTGGTATAGCTGAAAAAAATAAATAGCAAGATGTTTAATTTGTGAAAACTTTTCAAATGGAAGTCCAAATAGTGACCTTGTGTATGCACTAAAAAGCAGGTGTTTTGTGTACATGCTAAAATGTTTGTCAACATTGCGGCAGATAATTTAACTTATGATAAAAAAAGCAGCATGAATATTCACTTACATGTTCTGATATAGCAGAGGCCAAAACTGAGAAGAAACAGATGTGTAGATGATGTGCACCCTGAAAAAACTAATATCGGCACTAGCTCAGTTTGGAGAGTGGCCGGTCTGGTAACGGAGGGTCACCAGTTCGATCCCCAGCTCTGGCTGGGTTAGATTGTTGTTGTGTCCTTGGGCAAGACACTTCACCCACCGTGAATGTTGATGGTGGTCAGAAGGGCCGATGGCACAGAATAGTAGCCTCGCTTCTGTCAGACTGCCCCAGGGCAGCTGTGGCTACAGAAGTTAGTCATAGTTTACTAACACCAGAGTGAGAATGAGTGTCTGAATGAATAATGCAACTCTGTAAAGGGTCTTTGAGTGACCTAAAAAGTGCTATATAAAACTGATGTATTATTATCTTAAAAACAAACACAGACGTTCCATTGCTGGACAAAATGAGAATGTTAAAACAAAATTGTCCATTAAAGGTGCACATATTTATGATATGTTAGTCTATCCAATGTGGGTCAAGTAAAATGTTATGATGTGGTGATGGAAAAATTACTTACAGTAATTTGATCAATAGAGAAAAAACTTAAAGTAACATAATATTTAGGTGGTAGGTATTTAGAGAAGAAAAGCCACGTGATCAATTTTTTTTACAACTTTCTAAACAAAAAGATGTAACAGCTATAGTATGAAAGAGATAAAAGCACCAGGTTGTAGAAATTAAATTCCCATAAAACAGGCTACACACTGCTTACTATGATATGAACTGTTCTGAAAAACAGAGGATGAGTCAGAAAAAAGCACAAATGTTAGAACTGATAAGGTCTGATTCTTAAGTTTCTAGGAGAACAAGAAAGGTGGTCTAACCTCTAGAGGAGAGTCAGGCTCATCCAGGATGCTCTTCTCACTCTGTATCCGCTGCATGGTTCCTGTAGAACTGGGGTCCATTATCAACACGTTCTGACTAGCAGCTCTGCCGAACTTACAGTCACTCTTCCTGGAGTCAGTCGTCCTGCACACCTCGTAGTTGTACACATGTTGGAGAGTCCCTGTCCCCAGAGTGTCTGAGTAACGTGGTGGATAATATGGAATGACTGGGAGGCTGGAGTGATACAGGATGCGAGACTGTCTCCATCTGTAGACTTTGACGGAGATAATCACCACTAAACAGGTGATGAAGAGGAAGGAGACCACAGCCAGAGCCAGGACTAAGTAAAAAGTCAGGTTGTCATTGTACTCCTTGTCGTGTGTAGAGTCAGTGAACTCCGACAGCACTTCAGGGAAGCTGTCCGCCACCGCCACGTTCACGATGACTGTAGCTGAACGAGAGGGCTGCCCGTTGTCCTCCACTATAACAGTCAGTCTCTGTTTCACAGCATCTTTATCAGTCACCTGACGGATGGTCCTGATTTCTCCATTCTGTAAGCCCACTTCAAACAGCGCCCTGTCTGTGGCTTTCTGCAGTTTATAGGAGAGCCAGGCATTCTGTCCAGAGT
>SSNR01002211.1:0-10019 GCA_006937965.1 Callopanchax toddi
GGATGGAGAGGAAACTGGTTCGAAAACAGACCAGATTCCAGAAAATGAACCAAATCAAATGGTTTGTCTCAACAAGCCTATTGAAACGCGTTTTTCCTGTTAGATCTGAAAGAGAGGCAACATTTGAAGACTTAATTTAATAAATCCGATTAGAATAAACGCAGCCCCTTAATGAGATGCTACTAGAGGTCTGCGCTCCGAGACTTTCATAAAACGTGATTAATTTGAGAAAAAACATATAATCAGTGCATACGTCTTTTATTTTTTGTCGGTTTAACTTAAGTCGCATCAACCACGTGGCCTGCTTATTTTTTTTTAAATTACGGAATTTGGTTTAACTTGTATAATAAACACCATTAAAAAAACATCTCCAGCAATTAACATTCAATCGTTTATATATATTTATGAAATAATTGAGTTAAAAAAACCGCTCAACCGCATCTTACCTTTGTTGTAAATCACGATGAGAAAAGTTTTTGGTGAGCGGGATGTTGTCTCCAGGTGAGCCACGGCGAGCCGGTCCAGGACAGGAGCGCTGCTCACACCAAACAGAGGAGGCTTTTTTCTGTCTGTAAAATCCGAGGAGCTCCGCAGCTCAACGATCCCACTGAATGAGCTCTGCCTCACCTCGCGCCTCGCCGCTTTACTCCCACCCCACGCGCCTCCTCCCGTTCCCCCCGCGGTCTTTGTCTCTTCTGCATGGGAATGCCAAACCCCGCTGGTTGAAGATGCAGCCCGCAGCCTGAAAACTCTCTGTCTCTCTCCGTGTCTCTTTGGACAAGCAATCCAAAGTTTATGCAAAACATAATGCTGGTCCTCTCTTACTAAAAAAAAAATATTTTTTTTAAATGACAGCAATGTAGCCTTTAGAACAAAATCTAATTAAACTGCTGTCTTAGTTTCACAATTATCTTTTCAGTTCTTATATATTACTCTTTATGTGCACTGTGATGATCAAGCTTAATTTATGCAAAGTTTTGTTGGCATATTTGAAATTTACATACTTAACATGCATTAAGAATGATTATGTAAATGCATATCTAAGCATTTATGACTTATAAGACAGGATTTTACCTTCAGTTATGTTAGAATGCCAGAATAAATGAGTTAAATGCCTTGAATTCCTTAAAAGGGGGCATGCCACCTGCAGCCGTTTATGCCAGTTAAAAGATAAGATCTTCTCATGTTGGGAAATGATGACTTGTGTTTTGGTCAGATCAACTCTAAGTGCACTCTCACTCTGTATTGCAACATTTTGCACAATCTGTTGGCACATTATCAGACTTTCCATGTCAAAATCAGTAAAACCGAGTTTTTTGTTTGATTAGTCGTTTTAAATTGGCTTTTCTTCAAAAGTGAATTATTTGTATGTACATCCAAAGATTATTTTGACAGTCTGTTCAACATCTTTTTTTTGCTAATGAGCATAAAATGATCACATGCTTTTCACTTTTCTGCTTCAGGTGGTATAAATATATATACAGAAAACGTTTGAAGTTCATCAGTGAATTATTGAATCTAAAAGTTTATACAAAATATTGGTTCCATCAATGCATCATAATTCACCAGTTGATTTGCCTGCCAAACATTTTAGAAAATTAAAACATTTACCATAAACTTTTCTTTGTCTATATATTTTGATGCATTTTAAATTATAAACATAAAGCTGAAGAACTGAAAACACAGCTTTCTATAAAACCTGATCTTCAGTTTTCAATAAAATGTCTCTGCAATGTTTATAAAAATCTTCATAGATCACGCAAAATACAAATGCAAAATGTGTTGAAAACATTTAGTACAGAGAAGGATGCTCAGTTGTTTTATGTTCAGAATCCCTGATATCAGTGGCCAGCCTTTATGTTCAGATTAAATGTCATTGAGAGGGGTTTTATGCATCTTGAGTCCCACAATGCTTTGCACACCTTTGCATTCAAGCTCTTTCATCAGCTGTGAAATTGTCAATAAATGCCAATGCACCATTTCCACTAGAGAGACACCCTGAGGCTCTAACAGAACCAGCACCATGTTTACCTGATGAGGCGGGGTTCCTTTTGGCCACGAACCATTCCCTGTCTTTTCAATATGTCTTTTTACAGGGCTTGGTTCTTCTATTGTTCTTTAAGATTATTGATACAGTCGAGTTTCTGCTCCAAGGAGCTTGTTCTGGTGTAAAGAGAGCTGGGTTTACAGGCAAAGGTGCATTTTCCAGTAGATCCATGTTCCAGCCTTTATGAGTAATGATCAAAAAATGGGTTCACAACTGGAATGGGCTTCCTCTGCAGAGCAGCTGGACTCACCCAGGGAGAGGGTGAAGAGTTTGGCTATTTGGGAGGAACACAGGCTTGAGTTGCTGCTCTTAAAAGAGACAGTTAGGGTGTGTTTGTATCTAAGGATGCTCTCTGGATGTATTCCTTGGAAGATGTTTCAGACATGTTCTATCAAGAACTGCAACAGTTGGGTCTTGGATGAGCGACAGACGATGGATGGAAGGACAGATTTTTGGTCCTGTGTCAGGTTTTAGCTGGATATTCTCCTTTTTAGATTGGTGTTATTTGTCGCCTTCTTGTCAAGTTTCCTCAAAAAATTTTAAAACACATATATGAAAAGCAAAGATTCTACCATTTCTGACAAATAGCTCATTGGAGATCACTTTGTTGTTGCTGAAATGCAAATTAATTTCTGCCAAACTTCAGATAAAATAAAAATAGCAAACTATCTTTTGAAATGGCTGCAGTAATAATAGTAGTAAGGTGTAAACAGATTTTTTGTTACATTATCTTGCATGTTTGGACTCAGCACCTGTTCCTCCCTCAGGTTTTTGCCTTTTGTGAATAGTGAACAGTTTGCTTTAAGTCAAAATCTTTTCAGATTAAAAAACTTTTTAAAACTCGTATTTAGAAAGAAGTACATTTAACATTTCTTGTTATCTTCTTCATTACAGTCATTTTAACTTTTCTCTTTTTTTTGTTTTTGCCCTGTAGTTTTTAAGAAATCCCAAAATGTGCCCTAGTATTCCCATTTCAAACACTTGTCACAACTTGTGAACAGGTTACAACTTTTCTGCCTCTAACATTGCTCAACAGAACATTGAATATGTTCCCATTTGTTGTGTAGTTGCTGTTTGGCCACAAAATCTCACCAGATGTCAATAGCTGGATTGACTGATGGTAGCAAACTTTACAGCAATAGGTTGGATATTTATTTTTAGTTAATAAGTACAACTTATTTTTAGTTGGCTCTTATCTTAATGTTTTTAAGGGTTTTTAATTTGTATTTATTGCTTTATTGTGTTTTTATTGCTTTTATTGGTTGTTTTATTGTGTTTTATAAGATCTATTAGGGGGTTTTAATTCGTGCTGTGCAGTGCTTTGGTCAGCTGACACGCTGTGTTTAAATGCGCTTTTATAAATAAAGTTGGTATGGTATGGTATATTTGTGCAACTTTAAAGCTTATTAAATAGTTTTCAAGGCTTGAACACCCCAAAGTGTTCCATCGCAGCACCAGACGGTTACCGTGCATTGGAATATCTTTTTAACTGAATTGACGACAGTTTCCTTTTGTGCATGCAACTGAATGCAAAGTGCAATTTAGAACTGGACCCAACTGTAAAGCACAAACCAGAGTGTCTCTATGAATCAAAGCAACCTGCAGAATTGACTACAGTGAGGAATTTTTGTGGGCAGTAATTGCCGCCTTCACTCATTTAATTTGCTGCGTCGCAACAAAGAACTAGGAGAAAGTAAAGGCTCTGATTTCAGGTGCTGAGGGGAAAAAATTGTTGTTTTTCATTTTTATGCTTAAAATGTATTGTGACGAATATCAGCTGAGCAATGTCTGTGTGAAAGAGCGTTTAAAGCGTGCAAAAACAAACAACCAAACGGGCAACTCTTCCCTCTCTCTGCAAACATATCGGACAGCTCCAGACCCTTTAAATGTTGCAGGATGTCGATAAGGAGCGAGCAGCAAAGGAAATGCTTGCAGGGGTGGATGGCTGAGCAGGTGTGTTGGCAGGAACAGAATTAGCATGTGTGATGTATGGTTAAGAAGCCTGAGGAAACGGCGTCATTAAAGAAAGATGTTGATGGAGAGTCCGGCTGAATTAGGAGTCGTTTCATTTTTCATGAATAAATATTTAGTAGTTTCTAGGCTTAGTTTTAGTTTCTGAGTCATAAATTTATGTCAATCATTCATTCTGGGTTTTTTCTTTTAAATTCCATTTACGTTCATGTTTTTTCAGACCAGCTGCTTTCTTTCCTCTCAGCCTTCTCACCTCATCATCTCTTCACCTGCAGCTCTTTCCCCAATTAAATTAGACTCCTCGGTCCTTAAATGGTTTTGTGGTTTTGTTATGATGAGAAAAGTCCAGATGGTGGTATTTGTGGCCTTGGAGGTGGAGTTTAAAGGTCATGTTTTTGACTTCCTGTCATTTTATAATGAGTATTAAATAAATGCATCACACATCATGTCCACCGTGGAGTCCTGGCTAGACTGTAATAAATCCTAAACAAATAAAATGTTTGCTTTCACTTCTTTTTTTTTTACTGCTATTATTATAGCAAATGCTAGCCTTTACATGTAAGAGGGCCTAACCATCACACTACCACCACCATGCTTGACTGGTGCTATGATGTTTTTTCTGGAATTCAGGCCACACACCATCCACAAAGTAAATGTAAGACTTGTGTTCAGCTGTTTTTGGCCTTGGAAATCTTCCATGGATGTAATTTTTAACCCTTTTTATTGTTCATGAACTCTAATTTCTTAACTCTACAGGTCATTTGGCATTTATTTGCATTTATTCAGGTTATCTTTGTTTGGTCTGAAACATTCAAGTGTGACAAAAAAAAGAAAAAAGAAAACACCTAGAAAGATGTCAGAACACTTGAACACTTGATAAAGAACTTTAATGCTGTTTACTTTTAATTAGAGGTTATTCCAATACACCACCATTTACACCAAGTACAAGAACAGCTAGTTCTACTTTAATAATGTTAAACCATAATAATTAATTAACATGTTTTTCAAAGGGGTAGCTTCATCTTTGCACACAGTCTACTTCAAAATTTAGTTGTGGTTTTAAGTGATCTAAAAAATAATTTAATAATATTATGGATGACACAACTGCATTGTTCCAGTTCTGTTTGACAACTGATTCATTTAGAAGGTTTAGATATTTTTTTTATAAGGGTACATCATTCCTCAATACTTGCTGACAGTTATGTAATTCAGCAGCAGAATCAGAGCGTGCCCTTCTGCTTTGCTTCTGCGCTTTGACATTTCAGGGAACATCATTCTCCTTTTAGTAACAAACCCAAAAATCAAATCCAAAAATGTTATAACCTTAGCTGAAATACTTACCCGTACAATATTCTGTTAGCATGATTAATATCACTTTACTGTTCTATCAGTGAACCAGGTGAGGGCTTATTTTAATCCTCACTCCAGAGTCCAAGAAGAAACATGCAACAGTGTCTTCTAAGAGCTTTTAAGAAAGAGCACTGTCCATTTTCCCAGGTGTAGAATAAACTGTGGTGCCTTGACCTTTTGTTCTGTTAGATTAATGCTTTCTTTTTTTTATTTTCAGGTCACTGGTTGCCCAAAAATAACACCAGGAGCCACAAAGCTCTACCTTTTCATTTAGTTTCTCCTCATTACTGATGTTTTTCAACACTTTGAGCTCAGAAGCAGCTCAGTCAGGCATTTTTGCAGCAGCTTTACACGTCTAGCTGACAATTTTGCTACTGCTAGCATTTCCCTATATGGATCAGTGCAACAACCATTGTTGAAACATGAATGTGTTGTCATTTTAAAACACAACTAGCTGTCTAGTTTTGTAATAAATGTAGTTTAATTATCATAAAATTTCTGTACATGACATGTCATGACAGAAGTTTGTTGTCTGCAATCATTTGTTTGACTGAATCAGGTTAATAAAACACTGCACCTCACAAATCCTGAGTGACATCAGGTCCAGAGGGGCTGGCTGGTTCGGCGGTTGCTCTCACGCTGTAATTTCTCTGCCACTCAAGTATTATAAATCCTGAACTCACTGAAGGGTTACCTCTTTGTTTTCTTTAGGATTTTAGAGGTTATGTTAAGAACTGATGGGCTAGTTCTAAATAATGATCTTCTGTTAACGTCACGTTCAGTGACATAAAAAATCAATCCTCAGGAAAAATAAAAGACAAAGTCCTGCTGGAGCATCATGTAAGGTAAATTAAAAGTTTGATCTCTCCACCACCTTGTTTGGTGAATGCATCAGGATTTGATGTTTAATTAGGAAGGGAATAAAGCTGGAGGAGTGACAACCTTTTCCCTGTAAATCTGAATCCTGCTCTCTCTTGTTTTAACACTGAGACCCAGTAGCTGAACAAAAACACTGGACACGAATCTAAACGTTTCCTGTAGGTCTTCTGCTGAGAGTTTTGAACCTACTGCTGCTCCAGTGTTAAATACTCTCTCATGGAAGCATTTTCTCACCATTATCCTGGTTTGTCCTGAGGGTTACACTTCTTTATCCAGGACAGCCAGCCTTTGGTGGAGTGTTGTCTGTGTCTCTATTGAGGATGCCCTGTGAGCGCACTGGGGCCTGTGAACAGACAGTCTCCCAGCCTGAGACGATGGGACTGTCTTCTGGGAAACACAGGACCATGGTAAGGACAAGTCAGTGTTAAAAGGGTCAAATTAGACAGGAAGTCTTTGATAGAACAATACAAACATAAAAGTAGCATCCGTTTTTTTTTTGCTTTTTGTCCTGCTAAAGGAAAAAGTTATCCAAACTAACCTGGCCCTGTGTGGAAAAAGCGTTAAATCATGAATTGATTGTGATTAACCATATTATTTAGAAAGGTTAAGTTCAGTTTCACTAGCCAAACCCAGGTCTTATTACTCTCAGACCTGGAGAATTACGAAATCATTTCAGTAGAACCTGTCTGACAGCATGAATAGGCTAAAAGATCTCAAAAAGCAACACATCCAGTTATATTCTAAATAATTCAAGAACAAAAGAACCCAGAATAACATTTAAAGCACTGCAGAACTCACATGGGTAAACTTATAGTCAGAGGTTATGATTCAGAAATAAGAAAATGATGGGACAAAAATGGCATCCATGAGTGAGTTCAAAGGCTAAAACTGCTCCTGACCAAAAAGAACACAAACGTCTGTATCGCATTTGCAAAAAAACAAATAAAACAAAAAACCTGTTGATGATCCCTAAGACTTTTAGGAAAATAATCTGTGGATGGAGAACAAAACATTTTGGAAGGTGTTGCATCTAGTTTAAAATTAACACTGTAATTCAGAATAACACCACCATAGCAACAGTCAGACATGGTGGTGGTGCACTCTTAAAAATTTCTGTAAATTAACGGCAGAATTCTAGCAGTAACATACCATTTTTCCAAATTACAGTAGAATAATGTTAAATCTGATGTTTTTTCTGTTAAATGACGGTGGCTGGAAAATTACGGCCAAAAACAGTATATACAGTATTTCCTTTGGAGCACATGCTTTTTAGGCATTCTCAACTTCGACCATCAGCGTTCATCCTCCAGTTTTAAAGCTTCTAAGGGTAAGTGTATCACTCTTGAGCATGTAAATTGTGGTTTTGTTTTGTATAAAGTCAATATTTAGACCACCAGACACTGCTGTTATGTTATTTGTCATAGTTTTGCCTATAGCTCATATCTGCAGGTAAACAATGTAGATTTTAAAGATTTTTTTTTAAGCCTCTTAACAAGTTCTCTAAAAACTTTAGCCAATCCTATCGTTTGGTCCAAACAGACGGTTTATTTTTTCTAGTTGCTGCCAAAGAAGCATCAACAAAGTACTGAGCAAAGGCTGTGAAGACTTGGGTTCGTTTGATTCCTAAGTCATTTTTATTTTCAATAAATTTGTCAAAAACACAACCTTTTGTTGTCATTTTGTGATGTTTTTTGTAGAAATCCTTTGAAAAAACAAGTTTACAGTAATCCATTTTGAAATGAGGCTGGGACATAACAAAATGTGGAAAAAGTGAAATAATGTGAAAACTTTCAGGATGTACTGTAAAGAACCTCTTTCATGTTACAGGTACTTGCTGCTTTGAAAGCGACACACTGTTTTAATCCTGTAAGTTTTTTTGATATTACTTGTTTTTCTTTTTTAGGCGCTTCATTGGGATCAACCCAGAAAGAGGCACAAAATCCTGCCATGGAAAGGTGGTGTCCAAAAAGACAGGGAAGGCCGTCCAAAAGAAACATAGTGTGATGGTCTGGGGCTGCTTTGCCTTCGTTTATGATTAGGTGATCAGAGTTTCAATCTTTCAAATGTTATAACTTTTTTCCTTAAAATAGGGATGTCCTGGAATTCTCCACAACTCAGTAAAAAAGCTGTTCACTTTTGGAGCAAGCATCAGGTGTGTACATTAATCTCTGAATACCACAGGAAGTGAGAATGGAGGTAAATGATTTAATTAGAGAACAGTAGAGGGAATTGCACCATGCTGCTCTGACTGGGATTCACCTGCTTTACAACACAGATTCTCTGTTTTGCATCACAAATGAAAGATTATTTAAAAAGATGTAAACATTTACACATCAGTTTTATTATATCAGGAAGAAAAAACTTCAACACAACAAAGTTTTCTTTAATAAAAAAGTAATAATTCATGTCTTTCATTACACTATGTACATCTTCTGCATCATAAGAACTGATATATCATTGAAACAATACAAAACATAACACTGAGTACAATCCAAACCAGCCTCAGCTAAAAAGCTCAGCTGGTCATTTTCAAGTCTTTCACCCCAGCCTGAGGGACCTACACACTGAATTCTCCTGATAAAAGGTTGAGCGCTTTGCACATCCAATGTGCTGGCGCCCCCTGCAGTTTAAAGTGTTACATTGTCCAGTGTTGCTTCTGCGTTTAGCTGGAAAATGCTCTTGTGCGTGAGACATTGGACAGAATGAATACTGCAAAGATTGGTGTGTTTTTATTTCATGTTGCTCTGAATCCAGTCTTTGAAGTTAGCTACACGTGTGTAAACTGTGTAGAGGTCAGGATTGCATTCCCCTTGATCATAGCCAAAGCTCACCAGTCCCAGGAGTCTCCACAAACCTTTGCTGTCCCCTTGAACTTGAGAGGGATTTACATCATAGCTGACCTGATTCTCAGAGACAGCAGGGAGAACCAGGATCCCCCCAGTGTCAGAGGGACATATGTTAGACGGCCTGTAGTCCGGCTTTTGGCTGGCGCAAAGCATGTTGTCCGTAACACTGACTGGCACGCCGTTGCGGGCGTACTGCTGCTCACATGGGACTATATCAGCAAGGTGAACCAGCCCAACCCTTGCTTTCTCATCAGGACGCAAACTGGGATCAGGAAGTGGAGACCAGCCCGTCACAAGCCCCTGACCAGATGTCACCTCTTCTTCCTGGATCTCTGGCAAGCAGAGCGGCAGGACCTTTTCTCCGATTCTTGCTTTGTCCATTAACTTAATGACAGCAATGTCGGAGTCAAGAATATTAGGGTCGTAGTTCGGATGCACAGCGATGGAAATCACCTGAAAGAGAAAGACGCACATTCACTCTGAAAGTTTCCTTTAAGCAAATCAGTGTAAAATGATAAGACCTACCCTTAGGTGCTGAAGACCTTTATTCTCCCTATGATCATCACGATAGTGCTTCCCCACCACCACCTTGATCGTAGCTGTATCCACTGGATACACCTTCCCCAGCTCTGTCACACAGTGAGCTGCAACCACCACACTCCTCTGGTTCACCAGAGCCCCGCTGCAGACCAGCTGCCAGTCGGAGACCTGGTTTAGGATGCCGCTTCTGGCACCGCCGTCCTTCCTCACAGACTCTGCCTGGCTGTTTGCCTTGTTCACTTTAGTCTCCATACCCTTCCTGGAGCGACGGTAGATGGCGGCCAGCCAGGGCCAGTGAGCCTCTTCTGGCCTCTCTGGGTCAAAGGTCAGATGCTTCCCACACACTGCCAAACAGGAGGTGACAGGGTGAGAGGTGGGACTATGAT